>VNWX01001856.1:0-13775 GCA_009869905.1 Ceratophysella communis | reverse complement strand
AGTAGGGAGTAGGGCTGGGCATCCAAAGTAGGGAAGTAGGGAGTAGGGCAAACTTGTTGCCCATCTATGAGTATTCCCCCAATCAATCCCAGTTACCAGTCCTGTGACAGGACTGAGCAGGTACCAGGATAGGATGGGCAACAAGTTTGCCCTACTGCCCTACTTCAGAAGCCCGGCGGCCCTACTGCCCTACGCATCAGTAGGGAAGGGAAGCAGGGTGCAAAATCGTGCCCTACTACTGCCCATGCCCTAACAGGGTAGGGCATGTTGTTGCCAATCTATGTAGAAGATTGAACTCGGCACAGCACCTGCTTAACCGAAGCGTTTCTCCCCGTTTCATAAAGAATCTATGGTAATACGCCAGGGAAAGCAATTAACAAAACTAAGAACTGACAAGGATGAGACACTGGATTGAGACTTTCGCAATGTTTGTCTACTTTTCTTGTCATTCATGACTAGACTGTAATGTAGTACATATTGTAAAGATTTCTACAGTCTAGTTCATGATGGGTTGTCTCTCGTGTATCGAGTACTACCAGTTATTTAATTATACAGGGAGTGGGAGTAGATATGAATACTGAATATTGCAGTGGTTATTGGTTATCGTTGCAAAGCAGGACTCAACGTCTAGTCTGCGATCTGTACCTACTCATCTCTCTCGCCATTATTTTGTCGTCCTTATTATTGCCTTCAAGGCCGGGGTCAGTGAGCGACCAGCAGCGTATCCGCAGCAGCTACAAGGCCATTATTGTCGCCATCCTCCGTCAAGGCAAGTTACCACCACCGCCGCCACCGTAATAATCCCCGCCCGGCGGAGTGGAGGAGGCGAGCTCCTGCGCTGAGGAGAGGAATGACAAGGCGGCGAAGTAGCAGCATAGCATAGCAGTAGCAGCAGCACCAAAGCGCAGCAGCTCATCTCATTCTCATAGATATCTACAATGTAGATATCAATCATAGCTACTTATTAGGTTTGGAGGTTTTAGTGCGTGTGTGTAGTGGAGAAAGGAGGGGGAGTTTGGAGAAGAAGAGGAGCGAGGGAACGGGGGACGACCGGACCCAGGATTGGCTGACAGGGACGCCGACTTTTCTGGCCAGCAGCACCACGACAGCCTAGCCGGCGTCACTCCGCTTGCCCACAAGAAGAGCAGCAGCGTAATTCCCTTCTTCCTTGCCTCCTTGCCCGCACTGCTACTGGATCAGTTCATCGGCCATCTCCCTTCTCCGTTGCTCCCAAGCTCGTAGCCTTCATCACATCAGCACCAAGAACTAGCTTCTTCAGCGTCTTTGACCTCTGACATCCATCACCACTGGTAAGAAATTAACAATCCGCCAAGAACGTCAAACGCACCATATCCGCGAATGCGATTTCTCATTATAACCTACCCATTCCCATTCCTAATCATCAGTTGTCAGTCAGGCATACAAATGACAAAGAAAGCTACCTAACCTAACACTAAAAATTAAATACACTGATGACTGACAACAGTCCCATGTCGTGGAACGGACTTCATTTTTGATTCAGGCTGTAGTTCCTATCTACTCCTGGCTGCACTCGAAAACAATTGACAATAACAGGCGTGGGATCGGGCACGGTCTGCCTAAAAGTCATGTCGGTTGTCGGTGAGGGTGTTTGTTTGGTTAGGTTAGTTTTAGATTCATTCAGCCTCTTTAAGCTTCAACTAAGATAACAGATAACCTAACCTTTTTTAATGGAATTGGAATCTCCTGGGGTCAAATTAGCCTGGTCGGTGAGTCGGTGACATTTAGGTAAATAGTCCGCTCGGGCATAATATGCTTGTGAACCGACCACAATGACATGCGCGGCGTGGGCTCGGGCATATCCTTGTGAACCGACCTCACCGTGGCGTAAATTTCACTGCTGACGATGACGACTTCAGAGTTAGACATGCTAGGTTGGGTTAGGTGAGGGTAATTTTATAGACAAGAGAATCGTAAAAAGACAAAAGCAAAGACAGAGTCCGCAGTCCGCTCGGAACTTAACCTGACTATCCAAAATCTGAAAACCGGGCACCAGGGCGGAGGGCGGTGTTGGGAGATATTAGTTAGACCGCTACCGATCTAGTATCTAGTCGAGGTCGAGGTAACCCTCAGATCAGAGTCAGCGGGTTGAGGTAGTAAGAATTACGTGGTTTGCTGCTAACCCCTTGAGAAACTTACATGCTACCTCCGGCACCGGTGCGGTGGTTGATGCTACCCCCTATGGAGAAAATTTTATGCTACCCCTGTACTACGCCCTACGCCCCTAACCCTGAGGGAGCTACACCTAGCCTGAGGGCGGAATCCAGTGGTTTTTGGATTTTTGTAACCTAACCTTTCGAAATGCAATGCCACAGTCTCGCTTAGGGTCACAGTCATAAAGTTCCGTGAGTTAACACACTCTGAGAGGAGTTAGTATGGGGAGTAGCGTGTGACTTTCTCCATAAGGAATAGCATCAACCACGTAATCCTTAATCCTTACCACAACTCTAACTCTGATTTTTTCATGTCATCATCATCATCATGGATATTGGTAGATTTTAATTTGCAAGTTTATGTTTATTACTCGTGTTGCTGCTTCCCGGTCCGGTAGTTAGTAATTGAAGCTTTCGGTTCAGATAACGTGGCAGATAGTTTGACTGTAAATTCGTATATTTCCTAATTTGTATTGTCCAATAAGTGGAGGCCGGTACCCTTTCTTTTCTATAGTCAAAGTATTCGTAATAGTGTTATACACGGCAAAAATAAGTAGTATCTCGCTAATGTTTGAGTTAATTAAATACTCACGCCAAAACCTTTCTGAACATAATGCCTTCATTGGTTGGGTATACCGATGCGTGTTGAATAGTAAATTTACGATGCCAATTGTTTTGTTTTTGAGTAGAGGGACAAAATGAGCAACGCAAACACTCGCTTGTATGTCGGAGGAATTTCCGAGGAAGTAAAGAGAGAGCACTTGGAAGACCTTTTTAGCAAGTACGGAAAATGCGAGCATGTTTGGGTAGCCTTCAACCCACCGGGATTTGCGTTCGTCAACTTCGAAGCGGAGGAATCCGCTAACGATGCTGTGGAAGGTTTGAATGGTGAGGACTTCATGGGCTGCAAGCTTCGAGTGGAGGTGTCTCGTCCTCGAGCTCCAGGTGGACGTGGAGGCCGTGGTGGGCCGCGTGGTGGCGGAGGATATGGAGACCGAGGAGGCGGAGGTTATCGTGGAGGACGCGGTGGTAGTTATGGTGGTTCGGATGGTGGCGGTTACCGTGGACGCGGTGGCGGCGGAGGTGAGTACGGTAAATGAATTTTTTTTAACTTGACATGAATAAGTATATTGTAGCGCTGTAGACGTAGGACGTAGGTAGCAAGATTTAAAAGCGTACTATTTAGGTAACAGCTAGCAGGGAGAGTATGTATGCGGTGTGAATTGAGTGCGAATGGCTGTTTTTATGTCTTAGGTTGAACGAGAGACTTGAGTTGGTTATTGGGACTTAGGACTCAAAGCTTTGTCTAGACTTTTGAATCTTGGTATTCGGTAGTTGTTCTGTATTTGCCATCTATGACTGTATTGCTTTAGTTGAGACGAGGACGAGCTCAACGTTTAACCTAGGTTAGGTTCATTTTAGCTTAATTTTTTAGATCTTGTCTACAAACTGCAGTGAGCGAAAAAGGGAAAATTAGGTAGTGTTTAGTAGTGGGGATGGGGAGTCGATTTCGGTTCACAATTCTTGTGAGAGGGCTGTAGTTGAGTGCTTATGTGTTTGTGGTTGAATGGTTTAGGAGGATACCGAGACGGTGGGCGAGGTCGGGGCGGCGGTGGATATGGTGGACGAGGTCGAGGAGGTTATGATGATGCCGGTGATGGTCAGGGATGGCATTAAAGCTTGCCAGTTACCAGTATGGCCCATGCAGTCCTATTCAAAACTCACTTAATAGTTACACTTATTATTTTAGCTTTTACGTCTTTTTGAGCACGAGTTTTTGAGGCCTCGTTTTTCTAATTCAGCGTCACATTTAATTATGCCTCTTCACTGTTCATGTCAGCTAATTTGTAATCTCAATTTCCTTATTCCATTCACACTGATCCCAAGCTGTGTTGAATATGAATTCGAAGCTTGAGGTGAATTTATATTTAATTTTGTAGTTCTGAATTGAGTTCGGTTTGATATTTTGTTGTAAAATTTAAAGTCTGAGTACCTGTGAAACTTGTTTATATTCGGCTTCGAAAATGAATGTTATAGAATATAGAACTACCTACCAGAGTAATAACTTCCATACGACGAGGTTGCAAAACGAATGTTATTCTACGTAATCTTTAATATTCGAGTAAATTATTTCAAGACTTACTTCGTATGCAGTGCTTTTATTGCTCCGGTCATAACATACGCGCTAGGTCAGGTTTTGTATTAGTTTAAAGATTACGCCTCAACCCAGGTAAAGGGAGTTGGCATATGTAGTAAGCACTACTTATTATTATTATTAGTGTGTCGATTTCAAGACATCCCTGCTTTTTACTGCACTAGATTAGAGTTCTTGTGTCTATTGCCCTCACCGTGGAAGTTTGATGTGTGAGTGGTTCTTGGATGCGTGAGAATTTTCTAGACTAGGTTAGGCTGTCCGGTTAGAGAATTTTCGCTAAAAGTTATAGAAATATTTGAATGCAGCAGCTCCGGGAAAAGAAAAATGAGGACTAACCTTGACTCGACTTGTAGGGTTCAGAGGAGGCCGGGATGGAGGAAGTCGCAGTCGCTACGATGACTACGGGTCGTCCCGCGGCGGTGGACGTGGCGGTGGAGGAGGTGGACGAGGATTTTCGTCTTCGGGAGGAGGAGGAAGCTATTCTTCCTCAAGATATCGTAGCCGCTCGCCTGTGGGCAGGGGAAGGTAATCTATCAATCAACCGAGCTGCAACCACCCCGTGTCCGCGTGTTATTCTGATCTTAAATTATGCTTCTTTGGGGAGTTTAAATGAGTAATTGCGATGATTTCAAGTTCAGGTCGTTGAGGAATTGACGTGAGCCTCGGGATTCCTATGAATTTCACTTGATGCTCTCTGCCTTGGGTTGCATGTGATGTGATACTGCAGAGAATCCTCAGCTAAACATCCCAGACACTTATTCGTGTCAAGTACAAATTCTTTCGGCGTGTCTTCACCTCAGGCTCACCTCTACCTGATTTCATTTAAAGTCGGGGCGACGGTTTACTCCTCCCTCATTCCCTTTTAGGCTCCAGCCAGAGTACACCAATAATTACTAGCTACCCTTCCCATCCGGTTCATTTCCGCTTATATGCTGATGTGCTGCCAGAACTATCTAAAGTTAATTTCCTACGAATTGTGGACAGTCCCTTCAATATGATTGTGTGGACTCTGGATATCGGCAGTACTCTTGGAATAGTTAACGTCCCATCCCTAAGAATGTCCACACGCCACACGTCCTTAGCTTCCTAAACTTCTTTGGGTGTAATGTACTGATAAACCTGAACCTGAACTGAAATCTGGATCAAACAAATGAGTGTCCCCGAAAAGTATTACCATTGCGGATAATATTATTTCTCATTAACACTAGCTACTAGCCCTATTAAGCTCAACCAAATACGTTATTTGCGGTCACCGAAATGCTTTAATTTGGAAAATGAATGACTTTACTACGAAACTGTATAGTGGCGGGTATGAAGGCGGTTATGACGGTGGATCTGGCAGCTACTCGCGTTCTGGTGGGGATGACTACAGCAGCAATTATTAAAAGTTGTCTCTTCGTGTCTACTAACAAAACACAAACCCGTACGGAAACAAGGTACACATATCCAGCTGATTTATTTACGATCTTTTTCTGCCAACCGCCGCCAAAACTGAATTTACGTTTCCACTTTCCTTTTCTCTGCGCTCCGATACTAAGCCAAAGTTTGCAAGTTCTACTTTTAACCATTATTACCTACCTAAAGTTGTTCACTGAATTGTTCACTTTACTCACTCGTAATGACTCGCGATAAGAATTTTCTAGTCACTGTAGGGCAGTATAGCCCTTGATCTCCTTCTCCGTTAAATTGATCAACGTACATTGTAAAAGTACTACGGTCGTGATGTTCACTGCACAACCATCTAAAACAAACGAACCAAATAATATGCAATAACTGGCTTACTACTGGACTGTGATTAACATTGTGTTCGCATCGTCCATGCCGATACCTGTGATTTTCAATGCCGGTCTACTTATAGGCCATCAAATATTAGTTAATTCTCCCTCCTGATTCGCTATGATGATCAATGTTTGGACACTTTACTTCATTTTATACACAGCTGTACAAAAGACACAACGTCACTACTTCGTCCCCTACATTAACCATACGTACTACTTATCGTCTGACGTCAAGGACACTTTACGCGAGCGAGAATAATGAATGAATACCTGGTACACTTCACGCCCTTGTGAAGCCTATCTTCTTCGCTCCACGCCATCATCAGTGTAATCAGGTCTGTAGGTAGTGCTTCTACTTCTCAACCTAATTCCCGCTGGCCAGTGGCCGTCGTCAGATGTGGGTATTAGGTATTCACTTTATATTCCATTTACACAAATCTATAAAACTGCAATGTCTCCATTAAGTTTTCTTCAACGCTCGTAAAATTTAAACTACACAAATTCACGACTCTAAGTGTCTAAGTTGTTACCCTAAATACGTGGTATTTTCACGCGTTCTCAGTTTTCTATTTCTACCTAGCAGCCGTCTAGATGTTTTTTCAACCATTACAATATTTTCGGTTCTTCGAGAAAAAAAACGACTACTGTGTTGACTTAGGTATCTACTCATAGAATTCGTTTCAGTTTATGTCATCGATTGTTATGCAACCAAGAATGAGCGAAGCTTGATTTTTGCAGTTATAATTTCTACATATATTTATATGTTCAACATGTCAGAGGTCTTCTTGCTTGGGAAATAAAACCTTCACACACATTGATATCCTTCTCCCTGTGCTCCGAAGTGTAATTCTAAATATTTATTGCGCGGATGCGTTTTACATGAATATTGAATCTATTTAGTCATACTCATTTCAGAGATACAAATACTCTGCTAAGAAATAGCGTTTACGAAACCGGAAGCAGGCTTCTCCTAAACATTAAAGAAATATTACGAAACCAAATTTTTGCTCAAACTGTCAATGTTAGCACTTACGTCACGTCTATGCTCATATGTACGCTTGTTTGATCCTTGGACTACCTACTTGGAGTTGGACAGCTACTAGCTAGTAATTTCATCGGTTGAGTGGTTTGCTTTTGTAGTGACACAGATTTCTCGATAATAAATGCTCATGGAATAAGATTTTTTTATCGTCCTTCCTGAATTGGAATCGCATATTGAATCCGGGTTATAGCCAAACTCTGATGTAACAATATCACAAAAAAGCAATCCAGTTGATTTATTAATTTTTCAGTTGAACAACGGAAGATACTTACGGAATAGAGTCTAAATTTGTACATTTACTACCTATTAAAATTATCCTAGTATATTGATATATCGTGTACCTTTCGCCTCGCACTACTCACTATTTTGAAACTATTTTTGTGCCATTGACGAAACCATTGTTTCGGTGGAGGTTCATAATGAATATTTTCATGAAGCAACAAGCAGTCACCCACAGCGTTTGTTATATGTACTAAATCATAATTGTTTAGTGATAGTAGCCTCCCGCATTCCTAGCTCAGATTATACTTTTATAGAATTGATTTCTTTGTGGTTTTTCTCAAATTTTGATTTGTTATAGCTTAGAAATACCGGGCAAGTCCGTCACAGGTAATGGCGCCGGTTGGTGTTCGTATGGCGAATACTGTACTTGCGATGCCGGAGCCGATATAAGTAAAGGTATTATGCCAAATGTGCATTTCTAATCTTGTATCGTAAATCCTAACTCGTTCTCTATAACTAAAAATCGAGTGCAAGAAAATTTGAACTATGGTTTTATCTAGCTTAAATGACGCGTAAACAGAACCTTTTATCAAGCCTAATAAATCACGCGTAAACAGAAACAGAACCGTGACGAATTATCTATAGAACTATTGAGGCGCTCACGCGACAAATAAACATACCTATTCTAAAATTAAGCGCGTGAGTGAGTAAATGTATTACAGGACTTGCATTTCAAAAGCAGTTTTTATCGAGGAGTAGGCAGCGAATTCGGATTCGGAATACGAATCGGAGCGTGAAATGGAACTGAATGAGCTGACTCACTCATTCACCCCTATTCTGCGGAGTCCATACATGAAACTCTTAAATTTCTAATAAGGACTTTTATGAAACAGTCTACAGCAGCGTAGATATTTAAACGCCTCAAATTAATTATTCAAGTAATTTTAGTTTCTAAAAATGCTTGATTGATGACTGATTATTCCTTGAATGAAGATACTGGAAAAGGTGAACTCAAGTTATTATTATTATTGCCTTACCTATGTATGAACGAATAACATCACAAATCACAACCCGTTAAATTTAGACCGATGTGATGGTATCTCTTCATGGCCAGACGACGAATCCACCGATTCTGCACATGCGTCAATTACTGAATATCGAGCCGAACAATAATTGTGTACCATATACCATAACTACTACTACATTACTTTGGGTAGTTATTCTAGAACTTAATTATTAATCTTTTGTACAATATATTCCTCTTCTTCCGAAGTTAGGAAATGGGGATCCGTTCATACATCTATTAGAACACATACAACGTATATTAGATATAATTCTTATTCACTGTGCTCTGTTGTCTACATATATAGTATTTATATGCTCACGCTTTCGTCCATTTTTAATTTGGCATATTAATTTCGTTCGTCGTCATGAGGGTTAGCTTAAAATTAGTACATATATTTAGATGAGTTTTCATTAAACACTAGACATTCAAGATGGACTCTTCCGTGTCCCGTGTTCCCAAGGTTCAACATTAATCACTTTGCACCAAAATGCGGAGTATCTTCGATGAACTTGCTCTTTTTGCTCCTGCATTTACAGTTTACGGTTTCATAATATTTCCATCGATCATAATTTAATTATCTAACGAAATAGCTCTATATATTCACTAGAAACGTTTCCTAACTGGATCTACAGATAGATCTTCACAATTACAAAACACCAGGTAAATGCAATCTTGACTTTGAGTATAATTGAGGGAAGTAGTTCATTGTGTCTCCCTTTTATTAATACGTAGCTAGGTGCTATAGTTCTACTTCTGCTACTAAACCGGGTAACACGTGGAATGCTGTTCCGCAACCCACGCGATTGACGCTACTTTGTAACTAAATAAGAGGATCAGAAGTTCTTATGGTTCCACAAGCGATAGTGCTAAATTTTAAAGTTTTAGTTAATTATTTTTATAGAGAAAAACTAATATTAAGTTAACCAAGGTTAGTGGTAAAAGCTAAGTATCTACGTATTTGTGTAGAGACTGAGAGTTGTCAAAATTAATTAGACTAATCTTAAGACTAAACAGAATACAGAATCATCAATGGTATGCCTACACTCGCTCTTTCGAATTCTCTCGCACATGAAATGAACGACACCTATTTTTTATGTTAGGCGCTAGTCTATATGGCTACAGGAAGTTTATATAGGAATTGTGATTTAATCTCAAGCAGTTAACGTAGAGTGCCAACATGCTTTCACATGAAGGTGAATCTATTCAGATAATCTCATTGCATTAATCGCAATTCGTTCTCGGTCTCCGTTCCGTTCCTTTGTAGCCCACACTATGTACTTACAGACGGGAAATAATTCCAAAGACAATTAAGCTAAGTAGAACGTGCAGAAGTGGCGCGCTGTGTTGAGCACCATTAAGCGGTGGATTGAACTGAACATTTTTCGGTGTGCTCACTTGAAGATCTGCGCTGTAATCGCCTTGCGATGCTTGATTCTTTGAAGCTGCTCGGATGAAGTAGGTCACGTTGGGAATTAAATTCCGGAGTATGAATCCTGCAGGAAAAACGATGTACTTGTACAAGTATGCACGCAGGTTCTTGTGCATAAACTCACAACAAAATAACAATGAATCAGAGAATGTCAATACTAGCAAGCGGAGGTCAGTCAATAGGGTCAAAACAGATAACCGGCATATAAACAGCTACGAATTAAGCGTTTTTACACATGAAAGCAACAGGGAAATCCGCTTCAAATAAGACTTCCTATTCTGCAAATTTTCTTAACGACAAGGCGCGTCTTGGATAGGGTTACATTTTGGGATCAGCTTTCAAGGAGTCAGTGGCCGGAAAGCCAAAACCAGAAGATAAAATACAGTTTGAATGGAAAGTATTAGAGGTATATAACTCCTATTCCCACGGAGATGGTTAGATCATATTTAGAGGATTTTGCCACTTATTCGCCACATTTTCTGAATTTTATAGGATTTTGCCACTTATTCTCCACATTTTCTGAATTCTGCTGACTTTCAGCGAACCAACACCTACTGGTAGTTATGGAACGTTTCCACGTCCGGTGTCGCGTGCTGTAACGCTTTCCCCTGGCTTCCGCTTGCATGCATGGGACGGGCATGGGCATAAAGAGAAGGAGTATTCACACACACACAGCTCAACACAATACACAACAGGCAGACATCCAACATCCTACCGTGACTATGATGCGTGAAAACAAAGTGAAAGTGGGACTTACCATAGCTGGTCTGCGTCACATTGGATGCGGTAACCCAGTTCTCTTTCCTTAGCATTTTGAATTGTACCGAATATCCGATAACGGGAAGATCTTCCGCCTTGGCTCTTTTGTCCCCATCCGTGGCAGGATCATTATAGCGGCTGGGGTCCTCCGGGTTCACCACTTTAACAGCCACACCAGTTGACCCGACGTGCAGAACATGCAAGGTGGGAGTGCGTGGCTTCTTAGCGCGTTTCAAAGACAATGTTTGCGTTACTGAGCCCATTTTATTAATCGCTTTACAGTTGTAGTCACCGAAATCTTGAGCTTTCCGTATTATCATCTGCCAATTATAAATAAAATTGCAGTTAAAGTTGCGCCATTGTTTCAGACGTTCAGCCTAACGGTAAAAGTACGCATTGATTAGATGGTGTTTAAGTAGTAACTGCACTTACCTGCAATATAGAAACATTTTCTGTCTGATTAAGAATCTGGTACTCATTTGTGTTCGACAACAATCCACGATTTCCAAATTGCCATTCAAATCTTGCTGGGGGGTCAGCCACAACGGCACAGGTTAGGTTTGCCCATTGTCCCTCCACTCCATACTGGTCCTTTCGAGAAGGACCCTGTATTTTCGGTTTCACTGCAAAGTACACAATCAAAATTGCATTTCCGATAACTGTTATTCCAGGCATGGGGCTCATATTTTTGATGACGGGCTTGAGATTATTACTTTGAACTTTGAGGACAACTTGCATTTCCTTGGTGTCTGGTCGGGCCGAGTTGACGTCCATTGCCCTACATAGAAATTTGCTGCGAGCATCACTCTCAGTTACTCTGCTGATGTGGAGACTTCCGTCTGGCTGTTGCTTGAATCTACCTGTATGTTGTACGACCCAGAAAAGTCATTAAAATTAACTACGGCACGTAGTATAAAACGCTTTTCTTTTCATGATAACTGATAATTCACCTTGTGGAGATCTGAAGTCGATTTTCCAAATAATTTTCGGTTGTGCAGAGTGTCCACGAGCATTGCATTTCATGATGAAGTCTCGTCCTTCCTGTGCAGACTGAACAGCCAAGCTGGTGTCAAATGCAATCGGACCTATAAGGAGAAGAACGTAATTTGATATAAGAATTTAATCAAGACATACCGTTGGATAAGAATTTCTTAATTAGAATCACCCAATCAGATGATGAGAAATTAGAAAATTAGAAAATAAATTTTGAATTCAAGCTCAGAGGTTGTTAGTAAGTAATAGTCGCACTCACGAACTACGGTAAGATTGAATCCAGCTTTGCCTGATCGACTGACGCATGCGTACACTCCAGCGTCATCAGACCGAATATTATTCAAGTACAATTCCAAGCCAACACTAGCCTCCGTCCGTATTCGACTAAAAATTGAATTAGGCACCGGAAACATTAAATGGGCATTTGAAGTATTATACATGATATGATTAATGACATTAATCGCCTTTTGAGGCAGTCCGTTGAATATGGAATGAACAAGGCTACATCGAAGAGAGATATCAGTATGTATGTAGTCCGAATCGAGTCGAAGTCGAAATACCTATTTACCTTTGCTCGGATGAGGTGATCCTGCTATTCTTTGGATCTTGCCATTGCTTCTCCGTATTCTTGTTATCTATTGACTTGCAGGAAACGAAGTAGCTCTCCCCTTCGAACCTCGCAACATTTTGATCCGCAGGTGTGATTACCACTGCCGACCTCTGCTGTCCGTTGGCAATTAAGCTGAAGTTCGCTGAAAATCAAATCGAAATTCAATTATACCACATTGAAACTCATGGAAAATGTTTTGCCGGCAGTAATGCTTTTTCATGCATATGCCATAATCCATACACTAATTTAATGCGTGCGTAGTTCTAGGTGCGCGTTTAAAGAATTGACATGGGTGGGGAGAGGCGAAGTTTTTAAGACAAATTTGGCGAGCTTGATCGCCTGGATGCTTCCAGCCAATAACCGCCATACCAAAAACCGCCACACCAAAAACCGCCACCCAAAAACCGCCATCCAAAAACAGCCACACAAAAACCGCCATCCAAAAACAGCCACACAAAAATAGCCATATCGTATCGCCACGCCAAAAACCGCCATCGCAAAAACCGCCACTTTGAATATCAAATTGCAAGGAATTTACTCATCTCATTTACCCGTGTTCAAACTAACCTAACCTAACTTATAATAATGTCACTGTCATTTAATGAGTCAGCATCAGTAGGGAATCAGTAAAACCAAATTTTACCTAACCTAACTTAAATTATTGTCACTATCACTGAGCGAGTCAGCAGCACTTGGAAATGAGCATCCTATGTCTAAACTAACCTAACCTGACTCAAATTAATGTCACTCCTCTCGTAATGAGTAAGTATTGCACTAGCACTTGTCGTACGCACGCCTGTAATATGTACCACGTGATTGTTATCTAAATTTACTAAGTTTAATAATATTTACCTGGCTTCGTTATTCAAGTGATTGTACACATCCAAATTGCAATTTATACTTTGAACGCTGCATTCCCTATTTTCATTAAAAGACATTACAGCGTATACCAGTATCTTAATTGCCACAAATTACTGATACCTAATGTCATCTCCAGCCAAATACACTTTTACAACGTTCATTTGCTACTCATATCTCATATCTAATTGTAAGTAATATCTAGAGGTAAGCAGAGCTGCGGTTACCCGGCTGCAGCCTTGACTTGTCACCTGTTATTTTGGACCAACTGAATAGATGACTTTTTTGGAATGGCTGTTTTTGAAATGGCTATTTTTGCGTGGCGGTTTTTGGATGGCGGTTTTGGGATGGCTGTTTTTGGATGGCGGTTTTTGGGTGGCTGTTTTTGGATGGCGGTTTTTGGGTGGCGGTTTTTTGCGTGGCGGTTTTTGGTATGGCGGTCTTTGGTGGATACGCCTCAAAACAACGAAGAAGACCATTCTGTCTACAATCGCACGTACATTTGATCCCTTAAACTGGCTGAGTCCAGTCACCGTTCGTGCGAAGCTGCTTGTTGAAGGGCTCGACAAACTACCCGTCCGTCGTCTTCTTCCGAAATGTGTCGGGCAAAATGACGTGTACCTCGAAACTGGAACTTGACCCGTGTGGTCAGAATTACTGAGTTAAAACTA
>VNWX01001855.1:0-13776 GCA_009869905.1 Ceratophysella communis | reverse complement strand
CTTATCGCCCTATTTTACTTGTTCCCATTCAACACCTCATCAGAGCTCAACGCCATTTGCCAAAAAAGACGCTCCTAGTTCCCCAGTCACTCCCTAGCGCTTTTCAGGCTTTGAAGTACATTCCTCTCCCGTGGACATTTAATCACTTACTTACACATATTTTACTTCTGGCTTTTAAAGAACCAACTTCAAACGTCCCTTCATCTTCTGTCAGTGTGGATTTACATACCCTTGAAAAGTCCAAATTAAGCCAATAATTTGCACAAAATGGGAAAAGGAAAAGCTGGATTCTCGGACAACTGCCTGATGTTATCAGTGGTCGCCATTAATCTCATTTGTGGGGTAAGAAAGTGGACTTGCAATACAATTTCAATTTCAATTTCAAATGAGATTTATTAATGTGTCTCTCCAGTTTCAACTTTCCTCATCGATTTACAAGTAAATAGACAATTCTATTAAAATTAATTTAGACGAAGTCCAATTAAATCTAACACGTTGATTTCCAAACCGTCCGACAACACTAAGAACTACGATATAGCCTAATGAATTTAACAAAAAATGGTACCCTAATAATTTGCAAAGCGATTGGCTTTTACATCCAAATCAGGAAAATAATAATAAAAACAGTTCGAATTAAATATAATACTAAATATTGATATACATATAACATATAACTCGCTACGTTCTGCCTAGTTCCGACTTCCTACAGGACAATGCTATACAGGACAATGCAATGCTATACAACGAAACAAAGCTTAGGCATCCGCTAATACATTTACATATAACATATAACTCGCTACGTTCTGCCTAGTTCCGACTTCCTACAGGACAATGCTATACAGGACAATGCAATGCTATACAACGAAACAAAGCTTAGGCATCCGATTATACATAGTTTGGAGATATATTTATTTCAACACGAAATAGCTTGATCCCTTAAAATGCGATAGTTTATAAAAGAACTTGTAAGAATATAGAGTTTTGACGTTTAACACGGCAGGGCAGAAGCCGATTGAAAGCTCATTCGAAACTTTAAATTCCTGGCTTATACTTTTCGCCAATTTCGGATATATTTTTATTAAATACAAATATACGCCATTTAAACGGCAGTTGTAAATTTGTTAATTTTGCCCGCTTTAACCCTACCTGCATTTAAAGTTATAATGATCAATGCTTCAGCGGCTAAGGTTCTGGATTTACCAAAATTAGTACACACTCAACGCAGAACCTGAATTTTCGTAATTGGAACAGCGGTAATAAGTTTAAAATATTCTAACCTGACGTTTAATATGACAACTACAAACTTGAATTCATTAAACGCCCCGGGGAAAGCAACTGTCAATTCCATATTGTATTGTAAAGTTTTCTGTTTCAAACGACAATATAGATTGGCAAAGATTTTAGAATTAAGATTCATATTTGGATAAAGTTGCGCGAATACAGGGTTGTATTAAAAATAATATTTTGAAAAATTAAATGCCGGTAAAAACTAGGAAACGGGATAACCATACTAAAGTGTTCGTATCGTATTACCATGAAATATTCTAATCTGCTCGTATGCACTGGTATGTTCCTCGAACATACGGAAGTGCGTTCATGAGTGTTTCAATTTAAAAGTTTAAAACAAATAATTGCTATCAGGGAAGGAATATTGCTCAGAGTTTACGGTCTGCTCGACAACGTGCGTTAGGAAGTAGGACAGAGTATTATAGGAGTTCTACTCTTTCCCGAAAACATCCAGGTGAATAGATAACAGAGCGGCAGTTAAGCATTGCATTGGCTTTCAAAGCAAATATAGCCCTAGGTGAGATAACGCTAGAAATGGGAGTACAAAGAGCAGATTTCCCTTATCTTATCAGACCATTATTTTAATTCAATTCCTCTCAGAAATTACAGCATTTCCGGTCTCAAGGTGTTTAATCTGGATCCACCCCTTTCCTTTTAAAGCATTGATATTTTTAAACAATAATTAGTAATACCGAAGCTACGCACTCTAACGTATTATTCGTCATCTTATCGATTATCGATGGATTCCCGGAAATGAGTACAATGACTAGGTATTTCAGTAAACGGTCAGTACTGTTCTCTGATTCATTGCGGCAATGAACTTGGTTGGGATTCGGACTTGAAACTTATGCCAAGATTATGTTATTAGATTGCCAGATTAATTACAGTGGTCTAAATAAAAGCCATATAGGATTATATTTCTACCCAAGGCATTTAGAATCACAAGCACGACGTTTAAAAGCTTATTTTGCCCAATTTGGATACAAATATCCCTAAACTTTTAAGAAATTGAGTTAATTTATTTTTCAACTTCGTTGCAGATACTCGGCGCCCTGATTTTCTCATTAGCAGTATGGATGAGAGTGGAACCGGATGTTCGGGACTGTGGTTCGAGAACTAGGGCTGTTTCAGTATTGGAATGGCCTTTACATTTTAATGGTGGCTGGAATTATTATCATGTTGGTGGCTTTTGCTGGATGCTGCGGAGCTCTTCAGCCTAATGTTTGCTTGCTGACAACGGTAAGTCACGCAGAATTGCAGACAAACAAAACTTGTTTGACTTTAAAAAGAAATCTCGTATGCTGAATGCTTCCTTAAACCAAGTATTGGCACAAGTTGGCTATTTTAAGCTGGAGATCTGCGTAATTTGTTATCAATGTGATCATTTTAAATTATTCGGATTCAACATTCAAATATACAGGTGCACTACCGAATACTAAAGTAAACGTTGTATTTCATTCATTAGAATCTAACCCTGCAAATTGTGTCATTTGTAATGCTTATGTTTGGTGCGACTATTCTCCTGGCCACGATGTATTCGCCCAAGTTTTGACTATAAATACTTGCTAGAGCAGTACAATTTGATTTTAAGCGGAGACAACCACCGGAAAGACATGTTTATCATTTGGTTGTCATATGAAGTAAGTGGGTTCACCAAATCATTTCAAATGGTCAAATCAACGGGTGACGCTTCAAATTCCAGACTTGGTCGAAAGAGTAACAGTATATTGCTGTCGAACATTAATTTTTTTCATAAAATCAAAGTTACATAAAGTTACATAATTAAATGTCAGTGTCTCCAGCTTAAAATTGTAGTAAAACTGGACTACCTCCTAATTAATTTTTATTCTTAATGCACTCATAGTCTGCGGCAATCGTATGTGTGGCCATTATCCTGGAATTCGCCGGTGGAATCTTTGATACTAGTGAACGGAACTAACAATTCCAAAGTAGAACCATTCTTGAAAAATACATTTGATAGACTCATCATCGACTCGAACTACAATCCGAGGGCCAATCGGTACCTTCAATTCGTCCAGGAAAAAGTAAATAGAATTTGCTCTACTATTTAAATTGCACAAAATTATAGAAGTTTTTGCTCATTATGGAAATGCCCATTATGAAGCATATTTGCTGATTTCATAGCTGATCTACAGCTTAACGTAATCTGACTTAAAATTGTCATAAGTTCTATAATGATGGGCAAAATCTTTGAAACCATTAGAATTTGTTTGATACTCAAACCTGGAATTTGGAACTCTACCCATTGATTTGAGTACCAAATATTGGTACCTATTAGTTTGAATTTTCTAACATTTGTGAATTAATAAAATTTCAAAAAGGTCGGATGTTGTGGCTCTATCAACTATCAGGACTATGACAGGAATAATTTGCCTATTTCGGACTACTGTCGAGATGCTGTGAGTGGAAACGTGTATCAAGATGGATGTGTTGACAAATTTACACATTTCATTGAAAAAAGAGCTGGATGGATTGCCGGGATTTCGCTTTTTGTGGCCTTTCTACAGGTAAATATCTTGATAAAAATTAGCACTTTGCCACCTTAATTTTCTGCCAATAAATATTAACCTTAAAATTTGTAATTTCAGATTCTACTGGTAACCTTCACTTGCTGTTTCTTACGAAATGTAAGACAATCCGAAGATCCACAAGGTTTCCCACGCAAGCCTTACAGTGAAGTTCCACAGCATATGCGTTAAATGTCGTCAAATCATCCTAAATTTCCTGCATGCAAGCTTCGTGAATTTTTGAAAATTCCTGTAAATATATTCATAAAAGTCTCTCAATGATAACCATGTTCTACAGCCATGCTTAATACAGCTGAAATGTTTTGAATTTCTAAGGATATGTAAGCATACTTTCTCGAAGTACCTAATTTACCGTATCTGCTTGACGCAAACCTGTTTCACTCAGCACGATTTAATAGCGATTTCATTCACAGATATTCTATATTTTCCGTTTGCACATAGCTCAAATCATTTCATATTTAAGCCTGATATAGTTTTAAACTGTTCTGTATCTAATTTAGCTAGCCGTACGTACACGTGAATTCCAGTTAAACTGCTTACTGTTAAACTCATTCATGCCTTAAACCTAGCTTAGAGAATGATGCAAATTTTTTAAAATAAATGTTTTCTCCGGTATTATCTGTACAAATTCCTTCTTGACCCTTTGACCTGTTTCCTAACTAAAATTACATGTCGTCGCATCAATTCACCAACTCAAAACGCTTTATTTTATTCACTCATTTGACAATACTTTTCAGCCAAACTACTACTGGACACAAATACTATTCTATTAACCACAAGTAAACTATTCTTGCTTTCATTCAATATATTCACAAAAACATTCGTATATGTATTATATTTCCTAACGTTAGTCATTACAACATTCACTGGAAATTTTGCATGCATACAGGCGATTTGCACTATTTTCTACGCATTATAAAAAACTACATTTACGAACATTATATATAATACTACAATTTACAAATATTTTACAGCTTTAATACTTGACACGAGTTCTTAAAACTCCGGTGCAGAACTTATTGCATAGAAGGAATAAGGCAAATTCTTATAAATCTGGGAATTGCATTGAAGTAATGAACTATACCGTAAACAATGGGCAAGAAGGGCAAAATATACCCTTAAATCTCGCACAAAGAAATTATTTGAATCCATGGATTCCGACAATTGAGAATAACTTTCCCCACACACTTTCTTAGAAGTTTTGCTCGTCATGGTTGACAAAATAATTCAATTGAATCCAGCTTAGGTCCCTCTTAAGGCTGATTAGGCCAGGCAATTTTAAATTTAAAAATTTAGGCTGAATTGGGCATTTCCGTTCAAACAGAGCTTATTCAATACTGCAATTTTAAATGGTAGTGAAATCATAATATTACGATAGGTACCTATCAGAAAAGCACAGGGCGAGGAAGAATTTATACAAATCAACAGAGTTACTATAATGTCATGTTTTGTTCCTAGACTGGTTCCTTATGTCATGGGCCTTTGGGCATTTCTCTGAAATTTTAACCGTAAACCAGTGATAATGCATTAAAAGTATTTTGTCATTTAGGTACTCAATTAATTTTCTACTTTGAAAATGTCAAAATTTTGCGAGATATCGTACATTCTTAGCGATATGGTCAACTGTAATGTTAATAGTATTTAACGCGTATTTACATTTTAGATTTGGTATAATGATAACCTGCGAAACCGGGAAGTTTATACCTACCGCTGCTTTAAACAGGAGGAAGTTTAACTAGATAATCATGAAAACAGAACTATTGGTAATTTGTAAAAAAAAAATGCCAATCTATCATCTAGCCGAGAAATGAGAGAGGATAAGGAGCTTGCTGAAAGAAATTTGGTATGGCAGCGGTAGCAGGAACAGATGCGGTGAGGTAAGAAGTCACCTTTGTGGGAACCACCCTTGTTGAATAAATGGTGGTTTGCGTGGGTTTAGAACCAAACTTGGAGACGCAAGGTCTTTGTTTCCACGATAGTGGTTACAGTATCGATAACGACGGGGGAAGATTGCAGCTGGAATTGGGGTTGGAGGGATGGTAGGAGTGGGGACGGGAAGAAAGGGTTGGGATTCTGCATTGGAATGGCGTGTTGGGGTTGTGACCCTACACTGCTGAAGTAGCGAAGGAATGCGATTTGGTCAGCTGTCAGATTGGACAGATCTGGAATTCCTGCTTCGGCAGCTGCTCGAGCTTTAGGAATCAGCGTTTTACTGGATTTCTGGGGCTGAGGTGCTGGTTTCGGGTACTTTTCGTCCATTGTGCTTGGGTCGAAATCTGAGCCAACGGATGTCAGTTCCTGGTAAAGCACAAAGCAATTAGCACAAGTCTTAGCTCATAAAATGTGTGATACCGGGTTTTTTACACTTACATCTGGCGGGGCAATTATATGTGAATATGCATTTTCATGCTCCTCGCCGTCTGCCTCGCTCGAAAGAAGCTGTTCCCGATGTTCAGAACCGGCTTCCTGCAATGCAATCACGAATAATGCAGGTAAAATTGAACTGAAATAAACTACAACATTTGTAAAATCTGATGCCTCTATTTACCTGCAGAGCAGTATTAAATTCAGTAAGAGATTTGCTTGGTGCAAACTGAAACAACTCCATGGGTGGTACCGTCTTATGAGCCGTAACAAGCCGTGTGATAAAATAAGACTGTGTCAACGTGTAGAGCGTAGTTACTCCTTCGTATAACACTGGTAGAATGCTGGTTTTCAACATTAGCTAGAAAATTAAAGAATCGAAAAAACTTTAGTAGAGTTCCAACACGCAATAACATAATTTCCGGTACCCACCTGAGTAGTGCTAAACGTTTGCGTCACAGTTTCCAGCGGCGGGGTTGCAGTATCACTTCCAAGCACAATCAGCGGAAGCGTCGCGACATCGTTTGAACCCTCCAAAATCCGTTCGTAAGGTGGCCGAGTGGCGAGAATATTCTCCAAGGACGGATCTCCAAATGCTGACGCTTGTGTCGGTTGAATATTTTCCTTCGTAAATGTTTTCGTGAGAGTAATATACCTGGTATTCTTGACATTTCCAGCCTGGAAGACATAAGGAGAGCGTATCGTGGCAACTTCCAAGTATTTATCTAAATCCGAGAATTCGGACGGTGTGATTGTTGCAACTCGGACAGTTTGTGGAAGAAGTTCCTGCTCATCATGACTCAGCTCATTGGACTCTGCTCTACTTTCTTCCAAGTTTTGAATTTCCAATGGTTCTCCGTTTTCATTGTAGCCTTGGGGATAAACTGCCCCGCTGCCTTGTTGATGAAGGATTTCCTTTTGACTGGACGGAGTCGTGAGTAGGTCTTCTTCTTCTTTGGTCTTAATGATGTTCACTTTGGGTTTCGGGGAAGGCTTAAAGCGCCAGCGACCAGTAGGTCGATTTAGCTTGAATCGGTAGATGGACGTTGAAGAAGTCGGTGATATTCCACGCGTGGCCGGTGAATAACCTCCACCTCGCTGAGCTGTTGGAGTTTTGAATGTTACGGATTCCTGGATGTTCTTTCCAGGACTTCGGGTTCGTGAATTTGGTGTGAAGCGTCGGGAAGGCGTCGCCGTTACGGCATTGCTGTAAACGCTAACAGTTGGAAAAATTTCAGGCTCTGAGTTTTGACGAGCTTTGCTGCCAGAACGGTTTCGAGAACGGAAACGGTTCGTTCGTCGAGAAGATCCTGCAGATTCGTCCAAGTTGGCTTCGTAAGTTTGAACTGTTCGTTCGGTCAGTTCATTCGATTCTGTGGATGATGGCGGCGGGGTTCTGAAATTATTTCCAGGTAGAAAAATGTTCATAAATAAATCCTGAAGTTCATGTATAAAATCTTACTTACTTGTTATTGGCATTTCGATTTGAAAACCGATTCAGATATTCATTCCTGGAACTCTGTCCCCGGAACTGTTTCCTGGAAGGAGTAGCAGTGACGACGTAGTCGAAGGACTTAGCAGGTGAAATATCCACATAAATCTGCGGCTGTCTGGAATATGCATTTGGACTTGGGACAGCAGAAACATAAATTTGTGCTTTCTTCTCCTTCTGCGGCAAAATATACTGCGTCTTTTCCTCCGATGCTGTTGGTGTCGGTTCAATTACTGCAGCTGATGCGTTTTCTTCTGGAGCGTCCTCATCTGGTCCTTCTTCGTCCTCCAGTAGTTCCTCATCTGCTGTGAAAAATCAAAGCTTTAATAAAGCTGTATCATAATTTTGAGTTACGACAAACACTGCCGATACCTGCTTATGAACACTCGGCTTGAATGAAATTTGGAAACTCTAACAAGCGTTTTTATGCCTAGTTCAACACGGATGAGTGCATATAACCCAGATTTCTATGATTTGTTTGTAATCCATTTTTAAAGTTTTAATTTTTTTTAAATATACTGAAAATTAGTGCAATAAACTTCGGCTGATTTTCAGCAAAATTCCTACACTAATTTCCTTACTAAATCTCTCGTCATTCTCCAGATTCGAATTCGAGCTAGAGCTCACGGATCGAACCGTATGGACTTCTTGATTTTCCGAAACAGCCTGAACCAAAAATGGTTTTTTCGGTGTAGTGCTCGTGGACGGCGGTGCAGGTGTGGTGGTAGGTGCCTGTGTTTTAGGTTCAAGTGTAGTGCTGGGTGCTCGTGAAGCCGTAACCACGAATGGCAAGACCGTGGAAGATGATTCCATTACGCGTGCATATTGATTTCCAATATAAGTACCCAGAATCTTCGTCTCATGGACCGTTGTCACTCCGTCCTTGACCCGAGTCTCAAAATTCTGACTCACGATACCTGTCGGAAGGTCGGGTAATTTCGGTGTTTCTTTGGTAGATGAGCTACTGAATGCAGCTTTACCGAGCTTCAGTGTAAAGCCTTTTGGTGGACTTGCGGGCGTTTCTTCGCCTGAGCCACCGCTTTCTGAGACAACGATGTTGACTTGCGTTCGGACCTGTCGGTTTAAGTAAAGTATTTATATTAATTTGTTTTTATAAGTATTTATTCTGTTCAATATTTTAGATCATAAATAACACATAAGCCCGAAGTTGATTTAATGCAAAGCACTTCCTTTTTAAATATTTGATTTTATGCATCCATTACACACTTTCTTCATATTATGACGCAAGACAGCTAAAACGCATCAATGTCTAAGATGCAAAAAGTATGCTTCAATTTGCAGAACTATGCCACTCATGTGCATATCTGATCAATTACAGCAACAAATCCGTCAATAATCGACAAATACGGCAAATAATTCTAAGAACCCTTCACTGGGACAAAGAGTAAATCAACCCCTTTTTCGTAAATTATGATCTGATTTCTATTCTGAGAAAGTCGTAAACTCGACTTGATAAAGATCAACAAAACGGCGTCTTGTCGACTAACTTTATCACATTAACACGCTACACGCTTCCTTATGCAGCAAGCTAATAGTCGTTCCCGTACCTGTCGATCTGTCGTTTTCATTTTTTTGTCTATTGTTGTGCATCAAATGGAATATTTGTTCATTACATTAGTCATTTGATTTGAGCAGAAGGCTGCCGGTATGCTGGGAAGCATTGTTGTTTCTCCATTAGCCATGTATGTGTGAGAGTGTGCGGGTGCACTGAGCGTGAGGGAAAGTATGTTGTCATAATTTGTAATTTTTCTGCTAGGCTATTGATTATTAAACAAGTAGAATTTGACAGGGAGCTTGTATTTCAGACGGATACGACAGCCTGTTCGACTTAATGGTTTGTTTGACAGGTAATTTACTAAGATTTACAGATGCAATGGGCCGAAAGCTGCAGCTTGCAGTATTACGATAATCTCAGAAACGTGCCTCGACACTCTGGTCTAGTATAAGCCGAAATACCACTCAAGTTTTACATAAGCATTACGTATGGCACTTGATTCGTTTCCTTGGACATTATTTCAGAATTTTTTGTCCATTAAAGGGTATAAATTCCTTATCGATGTGTATTGTCTAACCTGTTGACCCTAGTGGTTAAAAAAACAATTACCTCTGGCTCAGCGGTCACAATAAATGGCTTCTTGTCCTGCTTCGGTGTAGATGTGGTTGGTGCCTCCGACATAAGATTGACATACTGCATTTCTGAAGACGCCGCTGGAGTCGGGGTCAATGTTGAAGTCGCTTGCGGTTCATATTCTGATGATTCTAGGACGACAGGCNTAGATGTGGTTGGTGCCTCCGACATAAGATTGACATACTGCATTTCTGAAGACGCCGCTGGAGTCGGGGTCAATGTTGAAGTCGCTTGCGGTTCATATTCTGATGATTCTAGGACGACAGGCTTAGCTGCGTCACCTTCATCACTTTCTTCTTCCATGGAAATTAATTTCGGTTGGCGGGATGATGGTTCTTCAATAAGATCCGCAAGTTGTGTGGGTTGGAGGTGAACGGTTTCTTTAGGAATCGCAACGGACGGCTGAATCAAGTCAACTAAAATGATAAAAATCAACGGTCAGTCGATTTGATGTGCTTACTGACACGCCGTAAGGTATCGGTCTATAAACCAACGTGTACTGATTTTATTGCAAAATACATTGGTCGAATGGCTTTAATCTGAATTCTTTCTCAAACTAATCATTGTTTTTTTATAATTTAACCATCCAGGATTTCCGTAATTTCAGTCAAAATCCTGCTAAGGTACGTGATGGCCAGCAATCGTTTATTAAATTAAATGCGAATGTGTCCACAGAGAGGAAGTATGCATGACAATGTGTAAATTGACAATGAAACAGCACAATTGACTCCGGATAGCCTTTACTCAATTTAAATCTGTGCAGTTTGCATTTCACACCTCAGCTGGGTTCTTTTTTTGTCTTAATGTTATGAAATCCCTTCTTTGAAGTCAAGAGAATTGTCTTTGTAATTTACATTTTACATGTATTGGGGCAAACAAGCCGAATACCGCATCACATACCCCCTCCGCTGTTCTCAGCTTTCGTCTCGCATATCTGTAGACTGAACTTAGTCGTGCATATCAACAATGAGTGATTGTCAATTGTCCCCAGGGATTTACGTTATGCCTAGCTAGACTTAAGTGTTACATGTGTGCATGTGTAGGCTTTTTTTGGTAAAATGTTAAATATAACATTGTATGGAAATGACGGAATAGTTAATAACTTCTTTATGCTATGTTTTGTTCGATGTCGCTCAATAAAGATTGCGAAGTGATTTCGTGTAGGCTATTCACACGAAATTGAGCAAATTCCCAATCCTACGCTCCGTTTACTGGTCTACTGATTTGATTTGGTTTTTAGTTGGGTCAAGTCAATTGTTTTTCTATTGGAAATGGTGTCATAGAATTGGATTCTGTAATCTGTAGCGTGTTACCTTTTTTAGTCTGTGGCGTAAAAATCATGACAGTATTCCCAATCGTCGTGACAAAATCCAAAAATCCGTACACCGTCTGAGTCACTAAATTTGGGTTAACTTCGCCGGTGGGAACTTTGGCTTTGAATGATTTTCCAGAATTAGGGGAGTCTTGTTGCACTTGTACATTTTGCAATTGTTTCGGTAAAACGAGCTTTGGCTTGGGTTTTGGTGTTGGTTTATTGTACACAGGTCGGGATTGGACGTAGACTGGCAAAGATCGGATTTCTCCGGCTGCGTCGGCTTCTACAAAATTTGTTTCCGCTACTGAAATTTAAGAAATTATAATTTCGTTAAAATAATGCAATAAATGTAAAAAAAAATTCAATGTGCATTTCCTATTTAAATCCAGCATTAATTGTGAATTGCAGAGTGTGCCGTACCGTGCACGGCGTGAATCCTCAGAATTATTACTTATTGCTCTATTCAATTACGTAACTTTAGTGCGGTGCATTGGAAGTTTTAATAGGGTTAATTTAAATACAAAACGGTATTGTGCATAGGTGGAATTAATTGGCAAGCATACAGGAAAGCGTGGTAATATTTCCGCATCAGAAATGCGTACCAAGCATTGAAAAGTTACAAGCTATTGCAGTTCTACGTCGTCGTACTAGGTTTTAACGCCAGGTTGGGCCAAGCATCCTCAGGGAAGAGGCTTTAATATTTATAATACAAAAAAATAATTCTGCCTTAAGAAGCAATATTTCATTTCCGCAAGTTTAGCAGATTTATCCGTAGCGTGCATAGCAAAGCAAGTGAATCTATCATACTTCCCAAACCTGCATAAATTAAGTTAGTTTGTACATGATTAATGTCACGCTCTTTAGCATCGTCAGATGAAGGATTGCAGGCTTTTTGTCATTTAGAGCTGTTATATACATATTTTACATGCAATATTAACTTGAAAATTACTTCGAAAAATATGCTGTCTCATATAAACGCTGGCAAACACATGCAATTTGCATTATTATAAATTTTTTACGGTGTGAATTTAAACGCTGGACAATGCTCAGGAATTTGTGATTTTTTTTAAAAGCAAAACACGTGTATTTCTTGACAAACTGCATTTTTGCCCGAGAAAAAATAAAATAATTTTCTCGCCTGACCACCATGCGTGATGATAGCCTAGGCCTATATATTTCCTACTTAAAAGCTTATCAATCACGGTCAAGTTTTTTTTTATTCAAAGAATCGGCATTTGATACAAGATGTAGTTGTTTCGTAATGGATCCTGGGCAAGGAGGTCAGTTTACTGTAGATATTCTTTTCTGGGTATCATTAGGACATGGATGGCTAGTTCTCTACACGCCTAAGTGATCCCAAGTATAAACAAATATGTAGGATCAAAATCACACGTTCACGCAGCACGTACGGGCTTGTGAGAATCTGCGTGTGTAACTAATGCGTCGGACGTCTGACCAAAATTTAGCTCATTGTCACCTATAATCTAAAGTCAGAAGTTTCAAGTATTAAGCCGAACTTAATTAAGAAAATATGACTGTCAGATCTTATTCGCATGTTTTAAAATTTCAGGCGCACAATGCCCGTGCGTTATTGACACTTATATCGCTGGCACTTGAACGTTGAACGTCTCACTCAAGATCAGTTTTGTTCGTAAATTTCGTCATAGCCCTAACGTCCCGCAGAGTCCATTACACAAGATTGTAACATATCAGAAGTGTCCATCAAAGGTCTTTTCAGAGAACACAATGCACATTTAAATAATCTGCAGCGTCTTCCCCTGGGATCCGTCAATAACTGCATTAGAGGAATGTATGGAATTCTCTTTTATAATTGTAATTGTGCTGATTGGCGTGATCGTGATACCACATGCTTGGGTCTGTGTTGTGCAATATTTTTGTGCTAGGTATAAGTGCAGGCGAGTAATTATGGTGCTTTGGGTGATGAGAGGTGCTTCAAAAAATGCTTTCTGCTTCAAGCAGTAGTGAACTAACTCATTTTTTGATTTTGACTGTGGCGCAGAGGGTTGAAGGGACCTGGGGATGATGAGGCCTGTGAGCTTTCACCCCGGGCTCCGTCCATGTCGCCTGATCCAGGGTTCAGTGAGTACAGATGCACTCCGACTACGCTAGCTGTATAGAAATGGTGGAAAGGTCATTTATTTGTTGAAATTAGTACGTATCGTAATTCTAGTACGCACATGTACTTTGCTAAGAAAACCGCAATAATGCAATAATGGAATAAACGGATTCTGAAACTAGCCATTTTGACTCAATTTAATTTACTCCAAGTCAGGTTAGGTTAGATTTAAATCAAGCATAATCGAGGCGCCCGTCGTGCACTTTGTGGTTTGTGGCCATAAATCACTTTTCCTTTTGACTAAGACCGGGGGTGTGAATGACTTGAGACTGTCAGAGTGATAGTGTCAGATTGGGTCAATCAATAAAACTTTGCCCTCGTCATTCCTGTCTCGCATGTTCGTATTAATTGTTGAAGATGTAGCCTCCCCATTCACAATTGAATATTAAACATTGAAGCCTTTTGATTTCAACTGTGGAACATTGAATGAACTGAAGAAGAAGATGGAAAGATGAATCCGCAAGAACATCAGAGATCCAAGCC
>VNWX01001854.1:0-13777 GCA_009869905.1 Ceratophysella communis | reverse complement strand
CTTTCCCATGTCACTTTTGTCAGCTGTCCTGATTGTGATATTGCAATGATGTCCTTCTCGCTGACTTTCACTGGAACAACTTGCTCAAGGTATTGTCCTGTTCGATGTCAAAGGTCAAGGTAAAAAAGAAAACTTGTTTGTTTTGCGCTACGCACGACTGTTTTTCTGCAAAACTAAAATTTGAAGCTGGGATCTCCGAATGAGCCCGACTTTTTGAAACCGGTGGGTCTGCTTAGTGCGTTGCGCTTTGCTATACGCGTTATGTAGCTGTCGTTTCACAAACGTCGCAAAACGATAGGTCCACGTATTGACTAATCCCTGGTACGGCGCGCTACTGACCTTTGACATTATTGTTAGTTTATCAAGTAATAGAATTAGCTCCTACCCCTACACGACATAAAACTGAGCTTTGAGTTTAAAATGATTTATTTTTAACATGTACTCCGCTAAAGGAAGCAATGAAGAAAATCTTGTATTCTTAAATTCTTTAACTGAGCAGGTAAATATTGATCCAAATAACAATTATTACCTATTTACTTCAAGCTAGTGCGAACGGCACTATGACCGTTGACCGTCGAGCTTTCTAACACTGAAAACGCTCGTCATCAAATAATCTTCCATTAATCGAAAATCGAACTTACAAGAGTTTCAATTTGATTTCAGGCTCTGAATAAACGCTCCACTCCGCTTCCATCAAAAATACTGGTCAATTGGTATGGATTCATCATCATCGATGCTGTACCCGTCACGCCATGAAATGCAGCCAACTTCGCAGTCTTGATGGATCCCTTCAGTTGTTGAGGTATCAATTCCGAGCCGCGCAGAACCTTGAGTGGGCACAACAGCACAGGCGCGATACGCTATTGAGACGATGACGCTGGATTGTCGAAGTTACCGCATGCCTCCACACTTTCAAAGCATTTTGCGCAAATTTTCAAATAAATACGACATGGCGTGTGAACTCATTTCCTGTCCGAGCTAATATTAACGCGGATTTTTCCAAAGTATTGCTTCGTAAGCGAAGTTCTAAGTTCTACTATAGTTTAGTTGCACATGTTGAAGAATTTAATACCTAGTTGCCATGTCAAATTCCAGTGTGGGCGTGCCATAAATATTAGTAAAATAAATTCGTCAATACACATCAGAAAATTCAGATCTGTAAATCCTCCTCCGGTGTAAATCAAATCTTAACTTCGAACATTTTGATTCAGAAACATCGATATCATTTTCATACAGTCATTGCAACGATATTGAATCAGTTTTGTAATTTGCGATTCAGATCATGGAAAACCGACCCCGCTACCGTGTTCCTGATGAACTCCGCGAAGTTCTACTTGATTTCACGATTGCCTACTTGCTCGAACGTCCCACTCAACTCCCTGCCTTCGGCATCAATTTTTTCCATCGTCTTCAGGATAATGCTAATGCTGGGGAAGCCGGCTACGGACCACGTCCTCAGCGAAACTCAAATGGTCGAAGCTCTGGACAGCAAGACGGTTATGAGACTGAAGATCAGGCGTCATTTCAAGTGAAGGCCAATCGACGCAAGTCTGTTTTTGCGGAGACCTACAATCCTGAGGTAAGGGTCTTGTACCAGCACTTAGCATGCTTTATTTCGGTATAATTTAAATTAACGGATTGACTCAACAGGACGACAAGGACGACTCTCCGTAGCGTGGTTCACCCGAAATCCGATGAGCAACGTGCCCGCCTTGCCGAAGCCGTGAAGCATATTCTGCTCTTCCGCTCACTGGATCCGGAGCAAATGGGTCAGGTCATCGACGCCATGTTCGAACGCCGTGTGGCCAAGGGAGAATACGTTATCAAGCAGGGCGAAGATGGTGACAATTTCTACGTCATTGCATCTGGCAAGTACAAAGTCTACGTTCAAGGAGAAGGCGAGTCCGCTCCACGAGCCGTTGGCGGTTATGACCAGAGCGGAAGCTTCGGTGAGCTCGCTCTCATGTACAATCTTCCTCGAGCTGCCACGGTACAGGCTGAGACGGATGGGTCCCTTTGGGCTATGGACAGACAAACCTTCCGAAAAATCGTACTCAAATCTGCTTTCAAGAAACGACAGATGTACGAGTCACTCCTGGACCAAGTCCCACTTCTCAAGACACTCGAGCCTTATGAGCGAATGAACTTGGCTGATGCCCTCGTTCCACGAGCCTACACTGATGGCGAAATCATCATTAGACAGGGCGAGGCGGCTGATGGAATGTACTTCATTGAAGATGGAACTGTTCGAATCATGCGAGTGGACGGAGAAAGCGGAGGCGGAGAGAAAGAATAATGAACTTGGCTGATGCCCTCGTGCCACGAGCCTACACTGATGGCGAAATCATCATTAGACAGGGCGAGGCGGCTGATGGAATGTACTTCATTGAAGATGGAACTGTTCGAATCATGCGGGTCGACGGAGAAAGCGGAGGCGGAGAGAAAGAAGTGACTCGAGCGAGCAAAGGTGGCTACTTCGGAGAACTGGCTCTGCTCACGAGCAAACCTCGAGCGGCTACAGTGGTTGCCGTTGGACCGGTCAAAGTTGCATTTCTGGATGTGGAAGCCTTCGAACGACTTCTTGGTCCTTGCATGGAACTCATGAAGCGGAATGCGGAGGGCTATGAGACCCAGCTCATCCAGATCTTTGGCTCAAAGTCGAACATCACTGATATTCGGTGAGTTAAATATAGTTCGATTTTAGTTATCCAGAACCCTTCTAATGTGATTTTAAATTTACTTTGTTTTTGTTAATTTTTCTAAATGTTTAGCTGGAAGTAATCTGAATACCGCACCGGTTGCACAGCACCATCTTGCATTGATTCTTCAGTACACCGTTGCTCAATCAAGTCCCCTTCTGAACAGACATCCGAACATTCTAAATTATATTAATTATTCCAGCATCTCGAATCTCGCCAACACCATATACTTATGTATTTTCTTAGACTTTATTCAGCAAATCGAATAATAACATACGAAACTAATGCCCGTTAAGATTATTCTTGGTATCAGGTCTAATTAATTGTTATTGTACCGTCGGCGATAAGTTGTCCGTAGGCATTCATTTATGAAGACTGGGTAGTCGTGCATGTGAGACAAACCGTGAGAAAAACGGAGCTTAATACAATTGCGATTTTACACGCATCATATGGTATTACCATGGTTACTAGATCAACGTTTGCGGCTAATCAATTTCATCTGTGTATTCATAAAAATTTCAAATATAAATCGGATAACAAAATTTGTCTTTGGACAGCAACAAATTTTGTGTGCAAGAACTTCATTCAAACCAGCGCTTCACATCTTGATCTCGACTCGCAATACATTGAAACAGTACTTTTCCAAAAAATAGCAAATTTTCTACCCCCACTGCAGTACATACAATAATGGTTAAACAAAAGATGGCCGAAAAGGCCCCACATAAGAGTGGCATGAGCCCTGCAATCAAAAAGAAACGGAAATTCCGTGGATTTCACCGTTTGCCCACAGAGGTGAGTGAACCATTAATTCAACAAGGCAAATATTGGCATTCTAAATAATTTAATTTTTGCTTTAAGATGGTAGAACATGTTTTAAACAAACTGCCCATTGAAGATAAGAAATCCGCCCGCCTAGTTTCAACATATTGGAAAAGCATTTTGGAGCGTAGTTTGCGCTATAGCATCCCATTGACCGATTCGACGTGGTCCGAGTTGAATTCAAAATCAAAAGAATACAAAATCCACGAGCTGACTGTGATGCTGGATAAACTGACATTTCGAAGACTTCCGCTTAAGATGAAGGAATCTTTGAAAACTGTCAAATCCTTGAATTTCATGGCACATTCTGAGGATGGAGTGCCACGTGTAGTCGTAGATACTGTTGGAGTCAAGTCTTTAATCAAAGCTTGCGACCAGATCGAACGACTTCGATTCGATTTGCTGAATATGAAAGCTTGCAGATCAAACGCCATGTTGGAATTGAATACTGTTCAACTGCAGTTTCTCACGACGTTACAGGTTCGACTAACGCAAAAATACATTCTTTGGAAATGTGCTTGTCGCCATAATTTAGAAACTTTCGTTTTTACAGATTAAGCAACCATTCGGTGGTCCAACGGAAGTCGCAGACGGACTTTTTAGCTTGGTGACTCCTTCTCTACGAAGCCTTGAAGTGGAGCGTTATAGCACCAGTGTCGCTGGAACGCTGCGTGACGAGCAGTTGTACGTGACCTTGCAGCGGTTTATGGCCAGGAACAGAGGGACCTTGAAAATTCTTAAGTTTACCGATTGGCTGACCTTTGTACATATGGCGCCGTAAGTAATACCGACCTTAAATGTTGAATTTTATAATGACCTTTATTGAAAGGTCTGTCATTGAGCTTTATTAAAATGTCAATCATTGACCTAAACTAAACGAAACTTTACCGTGACCTTTCGTTTGGTATTCTTTACAGGTTCACTGGTGAGCAATATCCACCCGGTCTTCTTGAAGAATTGACCGAACTGGAACTGGACGAGCTTGAAATCAAGCATCGAGAAGATTTTTGGCTTCACGGTCCAGTACATCTCCACAATATCATGCTCTTCAATTTCCTTGGAATGGAAGGCTGGGCTGCAGCCAATCGAATCCTCAATAACCAGCGCTCACTCAAGGTCCTCAAGCTGGATACGAATTCAACAGTATTGATTCAGCGGTCATACATGTTGCTCACCATAAATCATTTGACCTTAACCAAACTGGAGCTGGACGTCTCGGAAGCTAGAATTGATTTCGATATTCGAATCTTTGTCATTCTGATTTCCCTGAAAGAATTGAGCTTCCGATCGGACGACTATGAATTTGGACCTTTACCACCCAGCCTCACCACTTTGTATTGGGATGCTCCACTCGGCTTGGGCTGGTACTTATCCGAGAATCGACAGTTCTTTTCAGGCCTGTTCAACATCACTCTGGGACAGCAGGCTCTGCGAAGTGCTAATCTTCGAGTTCTATGCCTTGTTCTGGCTGGCTCTGATACGCAACCTATGAATTTGAAGCGGTTGACCCTGGAACGAAAACTATACGTCGCTCCGGAAGACAGAATGGAAACCAGAAGCATGACCAACGTACGAGATGAGGATCTTCGAATTCCGCTTCGCTTGCCAACTCTAAATCTTTCGAGTGGAATATGATGATCAGTTTATTCATCTTTTCGTGAACAGTAATAATAATAATTAAGTCCTATGTAAATACTTGTCTATTGCCTAATGATATGAATATGAGTAAGTACCTACCTACTTTATTGTGATATAACTGTATCCCTTAAAAGCGTGTCAAATAAAAGTGTTATTGTTATTAAATAAAATATTGCCTTGAGGTCAAAGTGACGTTTCAGATGTCAAGTAAACAAATATTCCAGGCCAGGGACGCTCTATTTTAGTCCCATTTCCGATGACTTTCCCTCGACTTGCCTGAAATTTTATTAATTTAGATTTCTAAGTTGAACAATATAACGTTTTAGTGCAAAAACTGACCTCGCTCCACATAAAAAGCTGAGCTTGAGCTTACCCGAGCAATATTACGCGCATTCAACGTAGTAACAATACAAAAGAATCAGTGTAATTAAACATTGAGCTCAAATTCATTGTGCAAATATTAGGTAGTATTTTTTACTGACTAGAAAACGGAACATATATTATTGTTTTGAAGAAAGGAACATTACATGGAAACTTAAACATGCATCAACATTGGAAATTAGATTAGAAAATTCAGAGGATATTTGAACGACTTAAATTACTGCATATTGAGAACTCGCGGACTCTGTCTTGCCTCGGCTTCGAGTTCGACGAAGTGTTCGAATTCTCGAGCAGGTGAAATTGATTCGGTGTCTTCTCCCAAAACCGAAGCCCTTCGGGCTAGCCATTTATTGGTTGGAAACAAGTTGCGCTTGGTCTGCTCGTATCTCTTGTGAACAGCTTGATTCCGGATTTGCCGTTGAGCATTCTTGCTCAGTTGACACAAGTCTGTGATACCTTCAGGTAACTCGAATTCCAAGGGTCGCTGTAAATTTAAATTCAAACTTATTAGCTAATTGCTTTCAAACAGTGTTTGACGGGTGTGTCTTTCTTGTTTGTGTTTTACTTACACCGGTTGGCGACGACGCAGAAGTCGGTTTTGCGGGTGACGGTTTAGGCTGCATTGAGAATTTGATGTAATTTGGGGTCAGAGTTGATGCCATTGTGAATTTGGATCCAAGATGGCTCGGATGACCTCTGACACTTATATTCAAGCAGGGCTATGAATCTATGTGGCATAAAAGCAACGAAATTTGAAATTAGATTAATGAAGGTAACATGCCTAGGTGCAGCTGTGTGTTTAGTCAGTAAAATATTTAAACAGGAAAGGGTCAACCGTGCGCTGCTAACGAACTACACGCGCGATAAGTGATATTAGGAGGTATTTACCTGGTCAAAGGTGAAATTTTCAATTTGACGCGTCAAAATATTAATGCCAATGCTAATGTTAACTTACCAAGTTAGCTGTGGTAGTATTACTAATGGCGACAAATCGCGACGTGCTGGCTGAGAAAGGTTAACGAAAAACTGAGGTCTAGGAAGACTTAAAGATAAACTAGAAAAATAACGGCCTACACTAAACCAAAAACAAATTGACCGAGGATGGATGATGGATGTGCGATGTGCGCTGACGACGACAACAGAACGACACACTCGGAAAATGACGACGAGTTTTCTGATCGATCAGGCACTATTAGGGCATGCACCATATTAGTTACGCTTATGGCGCGGGTACTCAAACCGATAAACGTTAACCGGCCAAAGAGGTCAATGTAAGACCTAGGTCATTGACCTCTTTTTTACCGGCGTTCTCTGAAACAAAAACGAGCATAGGTATATAACCGAAAAGACGAAAAAGCCACCGATTAATTTCCGTTTTTTTTTACTTTCAGCAAAAGCAGTAGTTAAATACATAACTGCTCTCCAGGTCGGAATTCTGAAAATTTACTGACCGAGAAATCTCAAGGGTCTCAAGAAGTTCGTAACGAGACTGTGAAACTACTGAGTTGAATTTCGTCGTTTAAAGTCGCGTTTGGTATATTTATATATATTTACACATACTGTTCGAGCATGTTTGAAAACGCTGCTAGTGTTCGTCGATTGGTGTTCCGGAAAAAAGTGACCTTATTTTGCATTCTTCTCACGGTTGGAGTAGTTGCCTTTTCACTTTGGGGTATACGTCCAAACAGTTTTGGATTTTTCTTTACGTCAAGTACATCTGAAGTTAACGAATCTCGAGTCATGATCATGACTCCCATGGAAGTTTGGCACCCTCCACCAATCCGACCTACTGAAGTTAGTCAAAGCGAGAAGCTATTATTACAGAAACTGCTTAAGCAACAGGAAAGCGCTTACCAATTCCATGATGGTCGCGAAGTGAAGCCGAAGGTCGAGGACAAGACTTTTAAGAAAACCAATACTTTTTGGGACAGATACCCGGCATCATTTCAGTGTCCGTATGATGTTCAACGAGTAGGAGCCGCTTTAGACGGTGGCAAGGAAGTGTGTGGATTCTCAGAAATCCAGAAATTGCCCGAGTGTGTGGTGTACTCCTGTGGAATTAATAACGATGTGACCTTTGATAAGATGATCTTAGAACAGACCAACTGCAAGGTTCGCATGTTTGATGTCGTTAAAATAAAGCCCAACCCCGCTGCAGTGTTGAATGAGTTTGGGACAAGAAGAGTCAATTATTCCGATAAGGGAATCAGTGCTAACACGAACAATAGTTTGAAAGCACTCATGACCAAGTATGGAGACTCCTTCATTCATATTCTAAAAATGGATATTGAGAGTAAGCACAAGCCTGGTTTATTTACGCGCAGTTAAGTCACGGTTAATCAACCTGTTTCGATAATTTTAGATATGGAATGGAAAACCCTGTCACAAGCGGTCCTGGACTTTCCTGAAGGCCTACCAATTGGCCAATTAGCTATAGAGATCCATACCAACNTTTCGATAATTTTAGATATGGAATGGAAAACCCTGTCACAAGCGGTCCTGGACTTTCCTGAAGGCCTACCAATTGGCCAATTAGCTATAGAGATCCATACCAACCACTATAAGCCAATTGAGACTCCAGCCTTTCGTGAATGGTTTTATTCACTCGAAAAGGCTGGACTGCGCCCATTCTACAAGGAACCTAATCCAATCTTTCCTAAAATTCTATGGGAATACGCCTTTATCAGTGTCAAGTTTGGAATGTTCAAAATAGAAGAAGGAAATTGACCGGAAAGGAAGTCTCTACGCCCACAAGTCAAAAAAATTCATGCTCAAGATCAGTTCGACACGTTAAATTAGCATTTTCTGTTAATTAATTGCTGTTAAATTTCTTTCAATGTCAAGGGTTTTTATAATGCTCTTTAATATTTTTAATCTAAGGAAACGTTTTGAAATTAAATAAGGCTGGACTGCGCCCATTCTACAAGGAACCTAATCCAATCTTTCCTAAAATTCTATGGGAATACGCCTTTATTAGTGTCAAGTTTGGAATGTTCAAAATAGAAGAATGAACTTGACCGGAATGGAAGTCTCTAAGCGCGCAAGCCAAAAAAATTCATACTCAAGATCAGTTCGACACGTTAAATTAACATTTTCTGTTAATTAATTGCTGTTAAATTTCTTTCAATGTCAAGGGTTTTTATAATGCTCTTTAATATTTTTAATCTAAGGAAACGTTTTGAAATTAAATATTTGGGCATTCGAGGTTTCTACCCTAAAGAAGGTAGAAACCCTTTATTTTTTAATTATGAAATTTGAGGAATGATTTACGACTACTAGAGCTTCGCATTTTACTCTCAAGCCGAAAACGCGACCCCGAACCGTTTCTTTCAAATTCTTAATTTGATGCGGAAACATTCGAAATCAAAATTTTGGGGAGCGGTGGCATACTGTCAGCGCGACAATGGCCGAGGAACAACCGACACAACTTTACTTAGGTCTCTTCTCATAGATGAAGCATCATTTGGGCGATCTTTCTGGCTCACAGCTTGAGTGCCCAAATTAGGCCTATGCTGTAAAAGTATCAGATTCACAAAATTTTGATTAATACTACCTCGAATGAAATGTTACCAAAATAGTCATCGTCATCATCCAGTAGTCTTCATCATGCGGTAGAATATGGAAGGTACTGGGAAACTTTCCGGTACTTGTATGAGTCATTGCATGACCTGAGTTCAAAATTCGGTTTTGCGGGTGATAGTTTAGGCTGCATCGAGAATTTGATGTAATTTGGGCTCAGAGTTGATGCTATAGTGAATTTAGATCCAAGATCACTCCTCGGGTCAACTCTGATTCGTCCAATCATTGTCGCTGACACTTTTCTCCAAGCTCAGAGCGTCGAATCTATACAACAACAAAAAAAAACTATAAAATTTTGAATTATATTTCTTTATTCGTAAAATGTTAAACAACGAAGGGCTAACCATGCGCTGCAACTAACGATAAGCGAACGCGTGATATTTTAGTTATGCGCTGGCCACGGTCCAACCAACCGTTTTAAATTTCAAGGGTCAAAATATCGATGCCAAAATAGATATGCTGTGTTAACTTATCAGATTAGTGGTAGTAGTTCTAACGGACTTAAAACGGTAACAAATCCGAACGACAACGACTGAGCGAGACGCGAGTCTGAGTCCTCTTCTGAACACGGGCATGCGCGATATTATAGTAGTCAAGCGCGCGCGCGTCGTACATGGCGCGAGTGCGCAAAATACAAACGTTTACTGGTGCTCCCTGCAACACACGCAAACTGACAAGACGAATCATATGAATACCTAAGCTAACTAACGTTTCCTGTTTGGTTTTCAGCAAAAACAGTCGGTAAATAACTGCACTCTGGATCGAATTTTTAAAAATCGTTACCGGACCCAATCGAGAAAAGACAACTAATTTGAGTTTAATCGTAATACCTGTTCTCGGTACGTGCCTGTGTCTCAAGAAGTTCGTGACGAAATTGTGTAACTCCGGATCTGAATTTCGCTGTTCAAGTTTCGTTTTGTATATATTTACGCCTACTGTTCGAGAATGTTTGAAAACGCTGCCAGTGTTCGTCGATTAGTGTTCCAGAAAAAAATGGTCTTGTTTTGTGTATTTCTCACGGTTGGAGCAGTTGCCTTTTCATTTTGGGCTATTTCTTCCAAAAGTGTTGGAAATTTTACGTCAAATCGTGTTATTATGCCTCCCGTTGAAGTTTATCACCCTCCGCCTACTGAAGTTAGTCACAGCGAGAAGCTATTATTACAGAAACTGCTTAAGCAACAGGAAAGCGTCTACGAGTTCCATGATGGGAGTCAAAAGAAGCTAAAAGTCGAGGACAAGACTTTTAAGAAAACCAATACTTTTTGGGACAGATATCCGGCATCATTTCAGTGTCCGTATGATGTTCAACGAATAGGAGCCGCTGTAGACGGTGGCAAGGAAGTGTGTGGATTCTCAGAAATCCAGAAATTGCCCGAGTGCGTGGTGTACTCCTGTGGCATTAGTAACGATGTGACCTTTGATAAGATGATCTTGGAACAGACCAACTGCAAGGTTCGCATGTTTGATGTCGTTGAAATAAAGCCCAACCCCGCTGCACTGTTGAAGGAGTTTGGTACAAGAAGAGTTAATTATTCCGATAAGGGAATCAGTGGAAACTCGAACACCAGTTTGAAAGCACTCATGACCAAGTATGGAGATTCCTTCATTCATATTCTAAAAATGGATATTGAGCGTAAGTACAAAAGCCTTAATTAAACCACTTAAATCATTACTTACATTACAAGCCCCTTATGCTTAATCAACCTGTTTCGATAATTTTAGGTAAGGAATGGGAAACTCTGTCACAAGCGATCCTGGACTTTCCTGACGGTCTGCCAATTGGCCAATTAGCATTAGAGATCCATCCTAGCTCTAGCCACCAGGAGCCAACAAAGGACCCTCTAGGCTTTCGTGAATGGTTTTACTCACTCGAGAAGGCTGGACTTCGGCCATTCTACAAGGAACCTAATCCAATGTATCCTACAATTCTATATGAATACGCCTTTATCAGTGTCAAGTTTGGAATGTTCAAAATAGAAGAATGAAATTGGTCGGAAAGGAAATCGCTGAAAACTAGTAAAAAGTATTGCTCAGTTTGAAACGTTAAATAAACAATTTTTTGAGGGTATTCCAAGGATTCTGCTCCAAACATGTTCCGTCTTCCGTCGCCTATAAGGTCGTGCTACATAAATATTTGCAAATTCTAATTTCTAATTCGGTGTTGTCCGTGAATTTCGTGTCAATTTCAAGGGTTTAATGATAGGTACTCTGAAGAATATATTTTTCATGTCAGCCAACGTTTTGCACTTAACTGATCTTTCGGGATTTCTACCAGGGGCGTCCAATTTATTAATGACTCGAGAAATGATTTTACAACTTTCGTCTTTTTTCACTCGAGCCGAAAAAGTAACCCGAAGTTTCATTCAAATTGGTGACTCAAAGCGTGTTTGCACAAATCAGGCATCTACAGCGCAAAATATCAGATTTACAAGAAATTGTTTTAAATTGCCTCGTACGAAATGTAACCGAAGTCGTCGTCTTCTTCCAGGACGTCTTCATCACGAGGAAGAATATGGAAGGTACTGGGAAACTTTCCGGTACTTGCATGACTTGAGTTCAGACCTTTAATGAACTGGTATAATTTCCCTCGAGCTTGAGCTTTTCCACGTGATTCACATTTGATTTCGATAATTTGATTCAAGTTGAATGAATTCAATAGTTTCGGAACAAGCTTGTTGATTGCATCGATCTCCTTTTTAATTGAAGGCTGAACCATTACGAGTTTCTTAAGGTTGTACAGGCAGTGGCTCTTGGAGGAAATATTTCTTGATTTCGGAAGTGGAAAGTATTTCATCGGTAGCATTCCAGTATAAAGTTTCAATCGAATTTGGGAGTTTATCCGGGTTTATCAGCTCTGCATTTGAGTTCCGGTCCATACAAATGCTTACGTCAGTTAGTTTCGAAAATTGTAACCAATGTGCATCGAAATTAGCACCAGATCTTCCAATTAGTCTTAAATAGAGTTTCCGAAGGGTTTGACCATTATTTGCAAAGATGTAGTAGACATTTTCCAATCAGCTTTCTCGAATTAGTACTAACAGATAAGGTTTCCAGTGATCTCTGACCTCGCAACAAGCAATCTAGAAATGCCCAGTTAGTTTCTTGACCTTCCGCCTCTACGTAGTCAATACCCAATTCGAGGAGTTGCAATTTTGAGAGCGATGACTTGATATCAACTTCGTCAGAAAATTCGAGCTTATCACTAGAAAATTTTGAAAAACACGTTAATTAAATACTAGGTACCTACTACAAAATACGACGATTCCGATCATTTAACATTGTCAAAAGAACTTACCAAGGGACATAATCACCGGTGGTCAACAATACAGAAATTCGAAGCACCTTCAAGGTCTTTGAATGGCACGCAATGAATCGAAAAATTCCAAAGTTTACGCATTTCATTCGAAAAGCTTGTACTCGTTTCGGCGTTTTAATTGGTTCGATTGCCAGTTTCTGAACGCAAGGAGCTCTGAGGCAAAGAAGCTGCATCAACAAGTGGCCATTTTCTTGGATTGATATTTTGACCTGAACAGACCGTTTGAAAATAGTATACATAGGTCTTGTCATTTGTTATATGCTTTTTAATTAAATACATACTTACCTCGAATGTATGCAAATTTTCAAGTGTAAAACGATTTCCATATCGAAAATGAGGATTCCAGGACAATCTAACTTTTTCCTGGATATTTTCGAGGTCCAATATTAAAACATGAACGTTCCGACACGCATTAATTATGTTCCAAAGCCCTTTGCCAAAGTGATTCATCTGTGGTAGGCGTAGGCACTGACTTCTAGTGATGACAGGAACAATGGGTTTTTTTGAGCCAGATAATCTCAATTCGTTGACACGGTTGAGAATTATCTGATTCCGTTTATTGATCGCAAATCGTTTCATAAGGACTTCCTGGACCATCACTGTAAGTTTAGAAGGTTGAAAACGAGATTTTCGAAATGCTTTCAGCGTTTCCCCAGTTAATTGAAAGTGTAAAGTAAGCCGCTTGTTCAGTATACGACGCCATTGTCGGCAGACCAAGCGACAGCGAATACTGTCGGTAACGTTGAGGAATAGGAGGATTTTTTCGACTAGCTGCAATCAATAAACGTTTTCGTAAGCATTAACTCGGATTCTGCAAATTAAATAATTTGCCAACTTACAACTGTGGATAGACGTGAAATTATCGGAAGTTCAAGTTCAGGGTGAACACGAACACGACTCCGATTCCTTGATGTAAAGTTTAGTTTGCTTCTAAAAAGTAAAAGCGCGACTCGGAATCCTGATTTCAATAATGCCGACATTTTTTATAGTTTAAATTCTAGAGTTTAGAGTAGTTGAATGTATGCTAGGTAGTCGAAAGGAAATCTGAACTGAAAGTCGCTATATAACCGTATTATTGTATTTTACACCAACATACCGATGTTGCGTTGCTGTTGCTTAAACAACATAAGAACATCTTGAAACGGGGAAGTCAATCAAATCTTAAATATATGCATACATCTATTTGTAAAGTTACACCTGATCCATAGATAACATGGTTAAGGCGGCTGTTCAGAGGAGTGGGCAATGTTAAAATCCCATAAGGACAGGGTTTGCGCTAAATGTTCTAACTTGAGTTTGACTTATTGTTTTGACATGCGGGTTTTTGCAAAGAATTATTAATCGC
>VNWX01001853.1:0-13778 GCA_009869905.1 Ceratophysella communis | reverse complement strand
AGATGTACTAATATTCTTTGAACCGCCAACCGCCTAATTAATAATTCCAATTGGTCCCTTATTTACAAAGGCAGCCACAAATTCAAATGCTTATACTAATGGTCTTTATGAAAATTGCAGTTAGGTGTACAGAAGTCGAATAGCTTCCCTTCCTCAAGCAATGTCCTTTTCTAAATCCAGAATTTATTAATGTGCAACAATGAAAGGGTCCAAATTAACAGGGCGAATGCCTGTAAGCTTATCTGCTAAATATTTAATAAAATAGCGGTAAACATGCGAAACTTATCGTCAATATGAAACCCGGTACTTCTCAATCTAATTTAACGTTAATTGAAGCCATTGCGTTTTTATCCGTTCGATCATACAAAAATATAAATAACCGACTCATGCTTGCCTTAGTCCAACTTTATGATAATTATATTTTCATCACCATTGCTCAAGGGAAAATGAAATTTATAATGCCCCTGACGTTGACGCATAAGATTTATAATGAACTTGCTGAAATTTAAAATACCTATAGCTTTCGGTAGCATTAGAACTCATCTTTAGTTGTGCCTTTAATATGCAAATGTACTTGGTAAACTAAAATAGGCACCGAACTAGGAATGATTTTAATCTTGCCAGTTAGCTTAGAGGCCACATGCCAAATGCCTCAGTGAGTTATAAGCATACATGCATCGGTAATAAATGCACAAGCTGATAACAAATACAAATCCAGATAAATATTTATAGAAGCTAGTTTGCTTGTTACGTGCTTCTTTGTCGAAAGATAAGAAATGACAAATGACTCATGTGATAATTTTAGTTAAAGGTGTGTTACAATGTCGAATTCGGCTGGAACGTGTTATATGCTAGCTTATAATGTAGAAACACGGCGCGGCGACGCGAGCGATGACACGGCTCAGTTTGTCCGCGTCGTCGTAATCAACAAAAACGCGACTGCCGCGCCTGCCAGCCTTAAAGACCCAATGACATACCCTATACCAATGAATCAATCAAAATGCATTTCGATACCAAATTAAAGGCTGAAAACCCAAGATTGCCTATGCGTTTGGTTTGAATAAATATATAAAAATTCAGAAGCCAATGATTAATCACAAATTTTAATTCGACTTGATACACAGTTATTCAATCGTAACAGTTTCAAAATGTACAATATCTACAACATGGTGTGCATCATTTCATACTTATCGAAATAGACCTAATATATTTGGAAAGTGATTTAAGTCTCGGATCTGTGAACGCTTGCGATTGCGACTTGCGATCAAAGATTGCATTTGGTATTACAGTATAGACAAGAGAAATGCTACGAGATTTACGACGAATTACGAGGAAATTGCACAAACAAGCGGAAACACCAGTAAAGTTATGTATCAAGAAACAGCATTAAATTTGATCTATAATCTATACTGACAATAGTATCTCGAAAGGTTTCCGCATTGGTATATATGAGCTAAAAAATTGAAATACATTGTATTAACTATAGCATTTAAATTACCTACTATGCAGATTTAAAGCTTCAATTTCCACTGGCGCCATGACGTCGCGTCGTCGTCTGTACGTACATCAATTGAGTTTGCGTAAAATGTCACGTTAGAGACAGGACAGGATTCTAAGAACCCCAGCTCAGCTGCGCAGGGATTGGATTTCAGCATTGAGTACCTAATTCATTACTACAGTAGGTATAAATTACCAATGCATAAATGCTTAAAAATTAGGTACCTAACTGGAGTCTCCGTGCGGAGTCATTGTGTAGGTAGCTATATGAATTACGTACAGCAGCCTTTGCATGGCCTCATTTTTCGGAGAAGGCTGTATGGGGGAGGGGATGGAATGGAATGTTAACTGTGTGGCGTTGTTCTGTTGATCTCATTCATTCGTTCCTGACCAAGAACGAACACTTTCTCCTCGATCCCGCTCCCGCTCCACCCGCTTCGGATTTTCATTCATTCATTCATTCTTCAGTCAACGGTCGTCGTCAAATTTGGTGGTCGGGATTCAAACGGTTGAAGACGCTCTTCTTCATTCTTGGATTCGTTGAGGGTCATCAATCGAACATTTCATAACCGTCACGTCAACCGTAAGTTTTGTCGTTTCTATTTGAAAATTTGTGCCGGCATTGTCCATTTATGAAAATTAGCGTTTTAGAATTATTTACGGTTGATTTCAAAGCTTATTTAAGCGAGTTAACCTGAAATAGCCACTCCTACTGTCTGCGTCTGCGGACAAAGGATAGGTACCTAATGTTCAAAACTCAATTAACTCGAATTGTATCCGCTAACGTTAAGGCTTAAGGCGGTATTACAAGGACGCACTTTTGAAGGAACGCATGCTTAGCAAATACCTACACGCTATTTTCTAGTAGAAGAAAATTAGTAATCAAATCAATGTCACACATATATGACATATTATGACATAATGGCATATGACATGACGCCTTGGTGCTAAAAACGCATGTTTGTGTTCGGGTCAGCTGCACTCTGCACTGCACAATGCACACCGCACCGTTGCTGCGATCCCTAAAACAATGAGCAATAGCCTAAACCACACGAATCTCTACTATCTATCTACTACTCGTATAAAACTGCGGAAGTGGAATACTTTTAACTTTCGGATAAGCTTAAAATGCCTTTATTAAGTAATTCAATTAAATCATAAAATCATTTTAATTAAATGTAAATACACTCCACCAAAGCATAATGCGGAATGTAGGCAAACTACCAATTCGCTGTTACTAACTCTTCAAATATTCAGCTCGAAGTGGTTTTACCTAATAATTCATAAGTACGGACTTATAAACAGCATTCGTACCGAAGTAGTTTTGATCAAGTTGAGACATGTGACAATTTTATTGGAAAATTTACTGAACCTGTCAGAAATGTGAGCACTCAAAATGCTGAGCTGATTGATTCTAAAATAGCAATGTTGATGAGATTTTTTTTCGGTATCTTAGTACCTACATCTCACTAGACATCGAGATTGAACATATCAGAGTCCCAGTAGGGATCGCATATAATTGATGGATTGCATAGTTATAAAATTTGAATATCTCATTTCACTTTTAGGGCATCCGAGACCAAGTGGACCGTTTTATGGCAACTAAGCGAAGTGAAATGTCTCGTGAAAAAGGCCAGAACTACCTCGCCCCAGCTTCTAGCCTGTCTATGGCGAACAATCAATATCACACTGCCGGGCCGTTTCTGGAACCGTCTGGAACTATTACTCGACAATTTGAGTCGTCTTTCAATATGATTGGTCCGACCAGTGGACATTCCCAAGAACAGCAGTACGTAAACCAGTGGGAATTCAAACCTCATGAGTTTGCCAAGGTGATGAATGACGGCGCAGCGGCCAGTACATCCTTCCTCAGCAATATTTTTTATTCGATGAACAACAAAAGCAACACTAATCGTAAGACTAAGGAACGTCGCCCACGGAGTACCAATTTCAGCCATAAAGAAACGCTGGAACTAATCGACATCTGGTCTAGTCCAGAAATTTTGAGCAAAATCTGTGTCCGCCGCCCCAACAACAAGTATGAAGTTTGGAATCTGATTTCGTTTAGGCTAGCACAGTTGGGCCATCAAGAGAAGCGAACTGCAGATCAATGCAGAAATCGGTTCCAGAATTTAATGAATATTTACAATAGAGTTAAGAACTCGAGTAGTGCGGGTCAACAAATCTTTCCTTACTACGACCTCATTCGGGATGCATTGGAAGCAAAGAGGATCTACAAGCATTGCAGTAAGAAAACGAAAACAAGTTTTTCGTAAGCTTGAAAAATAAAAAGTTTCGTTGACCATTAATTTAATTTAATAGGCTCGGAAACCTGGAAGTGCCCTACTTCGTTGCTTGAGGTTGAATTTCGAGAGAACGAGTCTGAGCTGAAACTAAATCTGGATTTGGGCGCTAATCAATTGTCGAACCATGCTGGGATTCCAAAGTGAGTACTTGTCCACTTTAAAAATTCCACAAATTGGGCAAGCATGAATAAACATTGGTATTACTTTGGGATTACCTGTAGACGACAACCGGACTTCCAACCCGCCCCACGACTTCCAGGAAAAAAGCGCTCCGCATCAGCCGCACTCGGCTCATTAGCAGAGGATACCAGCGCTGGTTACGGTCCTGATCCTGATTTGACGAAACGTCAGCGTGTTACTTCTGGAGCGGTCACTTCGTCTGGAAATGGGAAAATGACGGATGCTGAAATACGTCGGTGGCTATCAACGATGCGTGCTCAAGAGTATCAAGCGCTGAATGAGGAGCGACAGCGTGCCAATGAAGAACGGATTTTCATAGGAGAGATTGTACAGGTATTGGAAATGGCATTATATTATCAGTTTTAGAGCTTATACGGTTCAATCGTTTTTGAAACCCAAAATAGTTGTGGCCGTGAGCCAACAGCTAATATCGCTTACAAGCTCTAGATTCCCTTACCGCGCCACTGACCCAGGGTGTCTATTTCCTTGTAGACTCTGCACACGATCCTTCCCTCCGGTCGAAAGGCTACAGAATCAGCGCCAGTACAACCAGCTTCAGTACCACAGGCTTCCCAACCTGAATCTGGACAACCGATTGCAGAACCGGTTACAGAAAACGGGTACAATGACGATAGCTGCTCAAACGAAAGCGATAATGAGATCGAAGTTATCACTATAGACGACTGAACTAGTCTATAAAATGCTCAAGTTTACTTGTGAGTGATTCTCTGCATGATTGCTTTTCGCTGTAGCAGATTTTATGTTTGATTTTTGGATTACTATGTAGGTCGTACAATTAGTAGAAGCTAGATTTTACTATTTTAAATTATCTCAGGATAATTAATTACTAGAATTGACTATGGTATTTGTTATTACCTTGAGTCGTTGAAATTTTAATTACCGGTTTTATTGAATAAATAAACTTGCTTTCTGAAAGAAGTAAGGATGAGGGCGTGTTCAGTGCTTGTGCACGTTCATGCTTGAGTCAACTTCAACTTATCCAATACATTAGTCTCGTGCTCGAGCTACATCCGTATCTGTAGCGCAGTTATCCATAGCCATGGACGGAACTTATGACAAAGCCCTGAGTCCACTGAGGACTTAGCGCAAACTTCCTGATCAGGAGTTCCAAATAATGTTCGGAAGGAATCATTCTCTCTTCTCAGCAATATTTATGCAAATCATTAAAATTAGGCCAATGGGAAGTGTGCAGATCGGTTCTGGCATATGCAATTTTTTCTGTCTAATATAAATGGAGACGTGAATTATGATGCATAAAGTGTTAAGTTTATTATATATTACTATCTTTTTCGATATCCAGTTAATTCAAATACGAGTTGATTATTGATTCTACTTCATTTCTTGTGAAAAGGTGTGAAAAAGTCAGAAGTATATTGGTATTGGTCAACCTGGAGAGTAGGTAGTTGTGTCACTAATTATTTCTTACCGTTAGAATTAAAGGAACTCGTCCAGGCGTTATTGTAAGTATAAGAATGCTTTCTTGCAGCACTACTGGTCGGCGAAGCTTGTTGTGAATCGTTAGTCCGCTCGGACTGATTCCGAATAAGTGTGGGGTTCCTAGAAAACCCCTGATCTCGAGTCCAGTTAGCGGCGTAGGACAAACGGTCCTGAGTCGGTAATTTAGAGAGCTGCGTTGAATCCAGATGCGTGGATGCTCGCCGACGTGGATAAACAGTATTGATCATGTACGCTGGCATCATATTCTGTTCAGTGTTGGTCCGCGGAGGTGCTACGGATACTGCACCAAGATTTTTACCATCGATTCGCCGACTCGTCGTCGCATCATTATTTCGAAGGGCTCGAGCAACGCCTTGGCTGGATTGAGGGCCTAAAAATTAAATGGATAGAAAATGAAATGTTACACACAAAAATTAAAACTCATCTGCACAGGTTCAAAGTACAAGAATTATTTACCCGCCGGTGGTGGCTGCAGAAAAGGACGTGGACTATAATACGGTGGTGGCGAAAAGTGGAGTTCAAGATGATTGACCTCGTTGTAGCTTGGTGGGCCTGGCGATTGTAGTGGTTGGTGGGACTCAAGATAGCATTCATTGTAGGCCGGCGGGCCAGGTGACCGCGGTATGAGTGGGTCAGACTCAGGATATTCATTGTAGCCTGGTGGGCCTGGTGACAGTGACGGAGGAGACTGCTGATGATTGTGATTGAAATCATTGTATCCAGACAGCTGTGGCAGCGGCGGGTCTTCACGTTGACGTCGCGCTAGGGAACGCTGCTGCATTGGCTGTCGATGTTTAATCATGGGAGACTTGGGAGTCATAGCAGTGGAAAATTGAATGTTCAATGGTTTTCCATTGAACAATGGAGTACCCTCGTCCACAGCTCTTTGAGCTCCAGCCTCATCACGCATGATAACCTGCAAATACAACTGAGTAATAATTGCAAAAATAATACGGCGACCAGTAGTACCTTCATGGCATTAACTACACTATGAAGCAAATGATACACAAACAAGCCCTTCAAAGAGATTATTAGATATTAGCAATAATTCTTTGTTCAGGACAGTTTGTAAAAAAAATGTCTGCTTGAATTATTGACTTTAGGCACTTACGAATCCAAATCCATATCCGTCAATCCTTTTTGCGTGATTGTTGTAGAGTGGGTCAGCGCTTTCAACGTCTCCATATCTTTGAAAATAGAGGGCAAGAGACTCCTTCGTAAATCCGTATGGAAGTCCTCCGACATATAACTTTCGTTTGGATAGGCTGCCATTTTGAGACATCTCCGCTCGTACCTCTTGATTTATTCGTTCAATGTTTCTTGCTTCTGGTCTTCGGTGTTTCTTGAGCTATTTCCTAAAAGATCCTTGAATTCTCTCTTCAACAATGCTTGGCCCTTCCTGCTACCTGTATATCAAAGTAAATTAAAGATATGGATTCAGACTGCCGCCGGTAGAAATAAAGAATTCAGCGCACAAGCGGAAAACAATTCAATAAAGCTCCTACTGTGTAGGTGTACTTACTTCACTCTCAGTCAGCTTGGGGGTTTTGAGCAGTGGATATGGTAAGAAATATAGAAACTCAGAATTCAGCCGTATTTTCCATTCCGTCTTAGTACAACTAATGCCATCCTTTACATGATTTCTTACCTGAAGCTACATAGCTGTATACATGTTACAGCTGTATAGTAACGGCCATAGGACGAAATCCGAATTTGTTATCAGCTTAGATAACAACTGACTACCTGAATACATCACATCAGAAATTGACTCTGGGACTCACGATCGGCAAATTGCAGTGCTGCAGATAGCGATATTATAAGTAAAGCGAATACTTAAAGGAAAACCGAAAACACATAGTACACTGAAATTATTTATACACTCCTTCTTCAGTATACAAATGATCATACTACGATTGCCAAACTTATACTACTACTACTACTGTATTATATTCCGAAATGATTTAAAATAACTAGAGAACATATTTTAAATTCGATAAACATGACGAGATTTGATTCAATTAGTAAATCTTCGTCATTGTTGTTTGCAAGTGATTGAGGTTTGGTATGGTCCTTGCACGTCGTTCCAAGATGGTCAATTGGATGTGATGAATTACTTCTTTCCGAAATATCCAGATGATTTGGGTCCAGCGGGTGGCCGAGGAGCTCGAGGACTCTTGTTAAAGTTCTTCCGTGCAGTTTTACTTAGAGGACCCTGACTTTGCTTCTGTCCAGATCCAGAATTTGCCACCTGTTGTTCAGTGGTGCTCGATTCGTTGTTGCTCGAATTGGGCAATCGGCAGATTTGTAGTAAACCCATGGATGAGGGAATTTGCTCAACCTCAGGAGCAACGTATGCAGAGCCGAAATTCTGGTTGGAGCCTTGGTAATTTTGGTTGTAAGGATCTCCAGAACTAGGGTCAACATAAGCGGCCTGTTGCCCGACATGAGCAGTTAAGTTTGGGTCACAGTAATAGACAGTCCCCGAGTTCTGAACAGCTGCCACACCATATTGTAGTCCAGAAAACTGCCCGCCATTCTGTCCATAGGAAGGTCCAAAATATAGTCCCGAGCTCGGGTCTGCAGTTTGTTCTTGATGAGCCGTGACATTGTTGGCTGGTGGAATGCCAGCATTGTGAGCTCCATAAGTCTCGTCATATTGAACTGCATTGTTGACCGAGAAATTCGTCAAGTTTTGTTCATATTGAGCGCCCAAGCCCTGGTTACCATTTTCACCGTTGAGAAGTGCCGAATTCGGAACAGCTGGAACAAAGTTTTGACTGGAAGGATCAGTGAAATATTGCCCAGGACCAGGATGGTAGAAAACCCCCGAGTTAGGGTCCAGTGGAGCAGCGGCGACTAGTGCATTGGGATTCCCCAGATTCTGAACAAAAGCTCCACCGAATGTCTGGCCGTAAACAGCACCGAGATTGTGAGCTAGGACTAAGCCATGTGGAGCAGACGCTGGAGGCAATCTACATGAAAAGGAATAAGAATTTGTTAGATGAGCGGTTGAATAATTGTAGTATTTCTAGTTTTAGGAATGGCCTGCGCAAAACTGCCTCTGTGTACAAGAGGAATTCGAGTTGAAGTTCGACTTGAACGCTCCGTAGATGTTTGAGAAACCTTAGCATGTATGCATTGAAACTAGATACATACCAATTAAAATAATATAGCGCTTTGTTGAGTCCAAGACTCGACAAATCATAATGCTCCAGGCAACAATCACAATGAAGGTCAGGCAGCAGGCAGGCGACAATTGTTGTTTACGTTAACCATTTCATTCACATAATGGTAATACGCTAGCATGCCTTTTCCATTGATATTTTTACCCAAAGCTTTCTAAATAATTAGCACACACGTAGAATCACAGCTACCTTTGACTTACCCAGTGTTAGATTGATTCTGAGATGGAAACGGTTGGTGTGGAAGACCGGCAAACGACAGTAATGGAAGTGAGTAATCTGTTGGTTAGGGTTCACAGCAAATTCAATTGATTATAGGACTATGGACCAGGGGTTGCAGAATAAAACTAACGTTAAACTAAAAATTGTTTTTAATGTATGCGTACATGATACATCCTGCTGGTAATTAGTTGACGGAAGGGGATAGTGTACTAGTCCATGTCCATTGTAACCAAGAGGCTGTGGTGGTGCCGGAAAAATCCCAGCGTAGCCTGCAGCCCCGGGCACACGAGGAGGTAGACCGGTTAAAGTGGAGCTGGAAGGCAATGATCGTCCGCGGGGACGCGGAGTTGGGTGTCTTGATTGGTTATCCTTCCAATTTGGTAGTGGTTTATATTGGTGTGTGGAATGCTGGAACTTTTGCTCATTGGCGAATTCGATGACAAGTCTCCTCCCGTTCATAAGTGGACGTGGTCGATCTTGAACTGCTCGCAGTGCTCCGTCTTCGTCCCTCATGATGACCTGGGAGTAAAAATGAGTAGAAGTTAATGACTTTTTCTGAAACCGCAGAGTTGACAGTTGTCTTTCCCATTCCTGTTGGTAGAACTATTTGACCCTCATCAATGTAAAATTACTAAAAATCATATTGCTAGCTGCACTGCACAGTGTTCAATTTCAAATTCGAATAGTCGAGTAGTTTCTACAAACATAAAATCTGTACTCACGAAACCAAATCCACAGCCAGCTCGAGTGTGCTTGTCATAGATCAGCCGAACATCTTGTACTTCTCCGTACTGTTGAAAGAACTCAGTAAGCGACTCCTTAGAAGCTTCGTTCGACACTTTACAAACGAATAAATGCCTTCTTGATTCATCTCCAATTGGTTTTTCCTTCTCGTTTACATTTGCTTTATGTTCCACGTGATTCCCACCTCCTGAAGCCATTGCGGAGATTCAGGATATAAAATCTTGAATCTTGTCTTGTCACTGCTCACTTTTGACTTTCTGTAACTATAAATAGTAAAAATTCATGTCAATTAGACAATACACAATATAGTATATAGTGCTAATACACGGACGGAACAACAGCAGATGTACATAATTTGTCATCTGTAATCATAAGCCAAATGTTACCATTTAAAATATATGTTTGTTTTGTGGTTTGAGTTTTTAGTGCTCGTCTCGTAAGCCCCTATAGGTAAACTAAACAAGGTTCTTCGGAAAATAGTAATTTTTAGCCTACGGTGCGGTCACGGTACGGTCTAAAATGTGAAAGCCACGCATTTCGGACCGTACCATCACCGTAACTATCAAATTACTACCAACTACTTTCCGAACAACCTTAAAAAAGTTTACCAGTTATAGGGGTCTACGAACGAGACGAGCACTAAAAATTCAAATGTAGGGACGATCGAGGGTATCAGCTAGAAAATCTGGTAAGATTTTTAAACGAAAATACTTAAATAAATAAAGGAAACAATCTCAAATCTCAACGGGAAATTAAATTAGTAATCTTTAAAAACTACGTTACGGTAACTGTCACCTGCTGTCTGCTGCTGCGGTTGACGGTGGCCTTCTTCGAATGTTAACAGTCGTCGACTGATGACTGTATATTATGTATTATGTGCCGTTGGCCGTGACGTGACTCAGCTTCTCTCCGTTCAGTTCTTCTTAGTGACGACTGAAGACGACGACGACGACTGACGCATCAATTGTTGGACTGTCTGTCAACTGTGCACTTGTTCGTAGGTTTTTTAGAGTTCGTGATTTCTGCTGGATATCGAACCGACTCCGAATCCTCCAAGCCACAACTAAGCTACAACCAGTTGGCAGCTCCGCCTCTACCTGCACGCACACCAAGTCAAATCCGGCTTGTAGTGTTCTTCCACGAGCATTGCATTATTTGTCCTTGCCCTTCTTGGTCCATTTCCTTCCAACTACAGCTCAAGAAAAGGCATCATGCCTGAACTGATCTTGAGGCCTGAGAGGCAGAGAAAAGTGTAACAAAGAGAACTATTGTTGTGTTTGCTCTTCTGGTATGACGGGATTCTGGTGCCTCAGGCCTAATGGACCTCTTATTGGCGCAGGAGATTCTAGAAATACTCGATGAATGCTGCGCTTTTAGTGATAATGCTCTAACAGAGTTATGAACTGTTCATGTTCTATTGTTTAAAAGTTATTAAATGTTTAGGGAAAGGTGCAAGTGCCGGAGCCCTAAAGAATCGTACGAGCGATTAAGGCTTTCTCCTTGAAATTGAGAACTGCGGCAAACGGAAATAAAAATATAATTAAATGACTAACAAATGACACAATGATCCATAATAATGGAATTTCGGGAAAGACATGTACGCGGCATCAACTCGATGTAGCAACAAACAATACACACTTGTTTTATTGGCAAACAAATGGATGTTTAAATACGAATTAACACTTCATTTGATCAGCTTTAACTCGTAAAATTGCACAGCTTGATATTGTATTATTTTAAATTAATAGAATCAGAAATTATTGGCTTAGGTATGCAAGCAAGTAATATCGATTCATTTGTCCAAAAACGAACAGAAGACGATTTTACTTGATTTCATTCCAAGCTTGGTTATTTGAAAGCAGAGGGAGAGGATCCTGTGCTTGTCATGAAATTCAATCATTGTATGAGGCAGATGAATTACAAGTTCTGGCGATCTGGGCCAGAATTATGTGAACGAGGTGGATTCGGGTTGTTGAAGATGTCCGCTGCCGTATTGTAAATAGTTTCATCGAACTCGACAACTTGGTTTGTATTGTGAGACAGATTACAATTAGCAGGAAGATTGGGTCCTGCGTTAGTTGACGTAATGTTGCTCGAGACGAACGGACGGCTGTCAAATTCACTTCGGGGTTGAGTCCAGCCTGCGGCATTTCGTGAAGTGCCTTGAGTGGGCTGCTCTGCGAAAGTCGATGTTAACTGTCGATACTCATGGTGTGTGAGGTGCGACGTCACCTGTTGAGCCTGCTGCAGGTCATTCGTTGCAATTGGAGGAGGACCAAAGGTTTGAGTTTGAGCATTGTGAGCANTGTTAACTGTCGATACTCATGGTGTGTGAGGTGCGACGTCACCTGTTGAGCCTGCTGCAGGTCATTCGTTGCAATTGGAGGAGGACCAAAGGTTTGAGTTTGAGCATTGTGAGCAATCGGAGCATTAACGACGCCATGTTGAGCGAGGAAAGGACATGAATTCCGACCCAGTCGAGTCGTGTAGTCTTGAGCCATTTGGTAACAGTCTGGTCCTGCCTGAGACCTCATAAGGTGATACTGCTCGTGAGCAGCAGCAGCGGCACTACCAGTCGGGCCAGCTAGCCCATCCTGAGCGTTAGATGTATTCAGATTCTGAATAGATCCGCTACCACCGGTGAGACCCATCATTGGAGCATGATCCATTCTAAACGGATTACCCATGGCTTGAGGCCCGGCTCCGAAATTGTCAATAAATTGGGCTGACATAGCAGGTCCATGATTCTGTCCAGTAGGAGCGCTGGTGGGAAATCCGCTCAAAAGAATTGGTTGGGTAGGTGGATTCCACGGAGCATGTCCAGTAAACTGCCGGGGCATGCTGAGTCTAAATAAAATGGAATCAGAGTTCTGAGTTAATTCACGGATAGTAGTGAGTCAATAAAACTGCTACTAAAACAAAACTGCGCATTCCCATTATTATAGAAGCTTAGTCATTATTTAAATAATTCCGATCGGTAGAAGCAAGAAGCACACTTGTTGGTTTCAAAGCTTATTTATTTTTTTTCCATCTTTTGAAAACTGAACTGAATTGAAATGAATAGCATCAAACAAATTAACCAAATTAGCCGTAATTTCACATTTCATTTCCTTTACACTAAATCTGATTTAATTATAACGAAGAAGAGGTCTCAAATCTAAAATGATGGACACAGCAAATGTTACTCATTAACTGTCGAAGTCCCTGAAATATTTATAAATGACTAGGTACTTGATACACAGGAAAACCTAACCAGTTCGACCCATACTTAGCATTTCCAATATATGATTATTGTTGAGCAGAATTTACAACTTACCTAATGCTGTAGCGTGGCGGCTCAGTCACAAAAGGCATCAGTGTGGGAACCGGATAGAGATGAAGATAAGCATGATCAGGACCAGGACATGTAGTAATCGGATTATTACCTGTGATATTCGGTTTGGATTGATTGTATCAATATTTGATCAGACAGTTGTTTGTACGGTCCATATTTATAAGCTAGCGGTTAGACATTAAAATGAAATGTTGGTAATCTTATTTAAATTAAACGTTATAGTGAAACTTACAATGAGCGAAAGAAACGTGGTTTCCTGGTGCTGCTGGTCCAAATTGGAACGGGAGCTGTGGAGCAGACAACTGATAGATTGCACTGTAAGGTGGTGGTGGTCCCGTCGACTGGGGATGTTGTTGAGGACCATAAAACTGTATTCCAGCATTATAGACTTGGCCTGGTGATGCTAGGCTATTCAGTTGCCGATGCTCAGTTATACAGCTGCGATATTCAGGAAGCTTGTCAGCAGCGAGCTGGATGCTCACTGTTTCTCCATTAATAATCGCCGTGCCAGCATTAACAGCGCGTTGAGCAGCCATCTCGCTTGCCATGGTCACCTGCCAAACACATAATAATAATTATGGAAGTCACCATTTCCAGTGGTGCATCGAAACCCATCGGGAAGACACAATTTTCCGCAGAAATCATTCTGGCCGTGTCTAACCTAACCCGTCATTTTCAAGAACAGATTTTAACAACTGACACATGGATCAACTAAAACTTCTACGAAAAACAAGAAAGGCAGAAAAAAATATATAAACGTTGTCTTACGAAAGCATAGCCAAGAGGTAGGACTGTAGTTTTGTCGAAGTCGAAGATAATAGTTTCCACCTCTCC
>VNWX01001852.1:0-13783 GCA_009869905.1 Ceratophysella communis | reverse complement strand
CCTGCTCACAATGTTCAGAAGTATATGCAAGCCAAGTGCTCTTCAAATATCATAGTCGTGCACACAGTACCAAGAAGTACGCTTGCAAGAGTTGTCTGGGGGGATTTGCATCAAGATACTACGTCAAACACCACAATAACAAATGTCGCAAGAACAAGCAGATTCAACTGAGTGAAGGAACGTCAGACCAAGCTGACCTGGCTTCTGGGTTTCTGTCTAATGGACCTGAACCTTCCAAGAAAAAGCCCAAGAAGAATCCTCTTCGCACATTAAACCAAAAAACAATCCAGAAACGTCCGCCTAAACAGGATCTCGTCGCTGACGAATAGGATGGAGGGGAGAATATAGTCTACAGTTAATCTCGTGTTCACTTCGCCCATTCTTCTATGCCAATTCAAACGGACAGCACAGAAGTAAGTAACTTTAATGCGCATATAAGACCCGCGAAAAGATTAATTTAATTAGCTTTTACTATGTTAATTGCTGCCATTGAAATGTGGCGTTAGATCCAGTGCTCTAGTGCAGCTCGTGTTCTTTGTAAGAAAACATTCCTATCCCGGGTAGCATACATACGGTCTTTAATATTTTATTAAGTCGGGTTTAAGTCACCCTTCTCTGGTCAAGCTCCACATATTATCCTAGCTTGATATTTAAGGAAACGGTGGTATTCAGTAGCAAAGGGGAAACGGGAAACATAATCTGTAGGCCTTCAACTATATCTCAATCCATTTTTCAAAGTTAAAGTAAAATTAAAAATAATTGTTAGTTTCATAGGTGATTAAAGAAATTAATACTTAATTTGATAGACCAACATAATTTTTGTTTTGTTATTGGTAGTTGTGAATTTTGGTAGCTATTTATATTTCGTTTTAGTAGGTTTTCAAATTGGAATCAGGGTCTTTAATTTGCAAGTTTACAAGTTTGAATGGTAATATTATTAGCTGGTAGTGATGTAAATACTTAGCAAATAAGGACGAAGTTACCAAATACCAAACCAAGATGTGTTACTTATACCTATTTACCTGAGAAAAACGTGACATGAGTACAACCAGAAATTTCCTAGCAATAACGGTCTTGCGACAAAACATAGCAGGCGGAAAAACATAGCGGAGCGAAAAACAAGTACTATGGCATTGGTTTTCCCTATAATAGCTTAAGTTAGGTTAGGTTAGTTTTAATAATTATTGCGAAAACCAAAGTCATAATATTGTACTTGTTTTTCGCTCCGCTATGTTTTGCCGCTAAATCGCAATAACAGCATGCAACAAACGTAAACGTTAAGTATTAAGTATCTGCAATCTGCAAAGAGTGCCAATTAGTTTGAATGCAAAATGGTTTCACATATTAATCTTTGATTGCTTGATCTTAAAAACATGGCATGGCATGGCAAAACATGGCATGTGAGATTTAAGTAACGGTGATAATTGATTTTGGTATTTTCATTAGCATTTTTAGAGCCGTTAATTTTAATTATTGCTCTGTTCTCTTTCGCCACCTTGTACTTAAAATACGTAATGTACTTTCAAATTTGACCTGTAATTTGAATTGACTGTTTTATGAATGGAACAAACATAATTTTCGTGTATGTTTTTAGTGTGTTTTGTAGTTATATTATTTTGAGATATTCTTGAATTTCGATGGAAATTTCGTGATCCGTTACTACTTGTTCTTGTGTCCCAGCCTAATACTGATACCCAAAAATAAGATCTTTAGGAACGTATCAGAATTTCATTACTTATCGATTCCTGACTTGTTTGTAAGACTCAGATACCATGTGACAATGATTATCAAATAAGTACCACGGTATGTTATTGTTCAAGAATGATGATCAACTACAAAATGAGATTAAGGAAAGGGGTGTTCCAGATTAGCTTCAAACTGTAATCAATGTACATGTACTTATCTACCTTAGATTTTGTTTTGTCATTTATAGTTTTTAGTAAATCTTTGAAAATGCTGATTTCAGGACCGAAGTTTTAATTTATTACGCGTGGTTAGTTTAGTAGTTATGGATCTCACCCGGATTGGTCAAGTATTTTGCTTTCTTCTTTCGATTTAAAACTAAATCAACAATACCTGATTTTAAGACAAGTTTGCGAAGAGTTACCGAATCAAGAATATATAAATATATTTAATACAAAATAATTAATTCAGAAACTCTGTAATCAATGGTTGTTTGTGTTAGTGTTGAGATTGTAGTCGTGTTAGGAATGTTTGTTTTAAAGCATAATATTCGAAAAATTTAACAGATCTTGTTTAAACGAGGAAGCGCTTGACCTAGGAAACACTTATAACGTTAATTCATAGACTGGTGTTATTTCAACATTGCATCTTGGTACATTCTTCTCTTTTGCTTCAGCTCGATCGTCTTCTTTACCCGCCTAAAGTTATGAAAAATTGTTCAAAATATTTAATTGAATCGTAAATGCAATTTGTAATGATATCTAATCACATAGTCAGCATTAGATAGGCACTAATACATACTGCGATATAAGTAAAACTTTCTTACCCAATATGGAAACTCGGACGAAATAAAGAACAAATTTTCATCTTGGTCCAATCCATCTGCCCACATGATACGGAAGCCTTTTGATCCAGAACTTCAGAGCCGAAGGACTGAAACACTCGGGGGATACTTGTTTTCGCTGCCAAGTGACGAAAAGAAGGCTGAAGAGCAGGCCAAGTATCAGAGTGCCAACGTAGCCCACCGCCGCATACCACACTGGAGACATGGAGAATCCGCCCAACGTACTTCCCACTGAGGACAAGGTGCCTGACACCCAAACTAGTCTTTCACTTGCTACAGAAGAATCGGAGGTATTTCTGGAATCAGGGCATTTTTCGGTAAGCAGGTCAGTTTCGCTTCGAGCAGGCAGGAGTAGTGTGTAAATTGAGAACGCCAGGGTACTGAGCATTCCCATTGTTGAACCCTGCGTTCCATAATAATTCAGCGTTTATAAATTGACAATCTATTGGGCTAAGCAATATCATGTGATTTTCTAACCTTAGAATTCGCAAACGGGAAGAATGCACCAAGCGAAAATAGTCCAAGAATTAATCCAAGAATGAGTACGCAAATTGTCCAACCAGTCTGCAAAAAAAATTAGCTCAAAATATAGCAGCAATAGGTACCTGAAAATATTCGGAAATCGTAGATGGATAGCAGGCTTACGGGCAGAAATGGGTCGGCATTTTCAGCCGCAAACAGAAACCCGAACGCAACAGCACCAAACAGAACATTTAAAATTTTGGACAGGAATATAATACTTTCTTGGGATATATTCGGAATCCAGTATGGTAAAAAGTCATAAGCGACCAGGGACGCCATGGAGTTGATTGTGCTTGAAACAGTCCTGCGGTGAAAAAATTAAGTGTATAAAATTCGGGTTTTATGACATTTTTCAATTCTTGAGCTCAGAATATTTCAAATCAAGTTTCTTACCCAAGACATGGAGCCGCAATGATAGCCAGCAAAATACCAATTAGCCCTGGATGTTGACCAAGTACACCGAGGGTAAAGTTTGTGAAAATTTGACCGCTGCTTACCAGCTCCTACGTTGACAAAAAATACCTATAATATTGCGAAAATCAAATCCACATTTTGGCTTTAAAATTAAATAAACTTTTACCTGCAGATCGCACGAAGCGAATTTTCGAAGCATAAGCATTCCGATAAGGAAACATAGAGTTACAACAAATCCAAGCCCACAGAAGCTCAGTATGCACGCTCTAAAATCATTAANAGAAGCTCAGTATGCACGCTCTAAAATCATTAACGAATTATTGGGATTGATTAATCTTTGGATATGAAATCATTTATTTTCACTCACACCTTCTTGCTTGCCAAACACTTGGCATTGAAATCAAACGTTGAATTTGAGTTTGTGATCCTGCGTATATTGCTAACCAGATGCAATAAGTTCCGAAGATGTTGGTCCAAACTGTGTGACCCGTTCTAGGGTCGGGATCAAATCTGAATAAGACAATTAAGAACTTGTTTCAATTAGAAACACAGATAAACATTCCAAATACTTAATATTAGTTTATTATACTTGAAGTGGTTCATAGGATCCGTGCTGACAAGATTCGACCAAGTGTTCTCGGATTCACTTAAGAAACCCAGTACGACAATAGCAGTGAGTGAACTCAATAGAAACAAAGTTTGCAGTGTAGTTGTCCAAACTACCCCACTGAATCCGCCCTAGAGGTAACACAGCGCAAATAAATAGATTAAAAAGATATGAATTTGTTTGCAAAAGTCAGAAAAGCGTATTGCGACCATATAAAATTCATTACAGTTTTTTATAACATAAATCAGCAATGCACTTACCACGATTGATATAAATACTGAAGTCATAAAAAGTATCCCACCGATGAGCCGGCTACTTATTGGGATCACTAAAATTAAAGTCATTTTAAAGTATATCGATTAAAATGACATCAATCAAGCTTCTTCAAAATAAATATGGATTTTAAATTACCTTGTTCCAAATAAGACGAAGTTGTGTGCACCACTAGGGTTGAGTAGAAAATCTAAATTGCAAGCATAATTTTTAAACTAAGGCATTTTGAAATTCATTCTACCTTTGTACATTTTTAATGAATAGACTTTCATACCATTTGAACTAAAGATAGAGTTGAGACAAGAATGTGGACGCTTCTGCTGAAGCGTCGTTCGAAATACTGGAACGGTGAATCCAACTCCATATTGAATTGTATTGGAAGTATGTAATGCACGAAAATAAGGGCGAGTGGAACAAGGGCCAATAGACGCAGTCCATACTGCGCTCCGTATAAGTAAACCTCCACTGGAGCTCCAACAATAGTAAGCGTTGAAATACAGCTGAAATTAAAATGTATTTTTAGGCATAGGATTAGGTTTATAATTTGCAGTTAAATAATCTCTTCAAAATAAAGATGTCTTACCCAGAAATGAGAGCAATTGACACCGGGAAGATTCCCATGCTCCTACTTCCCATCAAAAATTCTTCTGAGGATTTCTTGTCTTTCCGAAACAAGCCAATCAAAATGGCAATGACAATCGAAACCAGAAATACAGATCCAAACACGATATAGTCAGTCCAATCAACGGTAACCGGTCGCGAATTTTTGGTCAGGCCAGATGGAAATGTGATCCCTTCCATCGCGAATTAGGTGTCTCCGAAACGGAAACTCGCAGGCTATGTGGTCGGTGCCAGTATAGCACTAGCACTAAACCTTAGTTTGCGGACTGCACTCAAAATTGAGGTTAGGGGTTACATTAAGCAATGCAGTAGATAAGATATCAATCTTAAACTCAAGTCGACTCCGTCTTATTACATTGACCAGAACCAGAAGAGCAGTCCGTACCTTATGAATAATAATATTATTAATTTTCCAGACGTGTGACGTGTACACGACGATTAGAAAATTACCATGTAGGTAAGTTACTACGCTGCTAGTGAAGTTCCTATGGTTTACTCAAGACTAATAGGCGGGTGGTGATTGGTGATCGGTTATGAGTTATAGAGCAGTGTTACATATTCTATAGACTGCTGAATTAAGAATGCAAAGACATGATTGGTCATAAATTGAAACAATAGTGCGTTAGGCGAACTGGGGACCTGGCACGTACATGCCTAAGTTTATGTTTCATGTTTATATACCTATTATACATACCATACGAGCATGGCTTTCAAGGAAATATAGTTAGTTAATTCCAATGCGCGTTGCCTAAAGTACAATACACATTTTTATTTGAGTCGTGGTTAAGCGGAGGAATTAAGTTTTAACTTAAAATAACTATGCATATTAAGCAGACCAACACTACTTTGTACCCATTTTACGAAAATTATATTGATGTCATTTGCTATCAATCCAAAACGGCTTAAAATACTATGGTTTCTCGGACAGCATGGCCCAAATTTTTATAAATTTATCCTACCCTATGTACGTAGTTAGACATTAAATTAATCGTTAGAATTTTTACGGTCATGCTTGACAGAACGAAGTCCGGTACCTAATGCTAACAGCCAGTTGTCATGATACGGTTTTTGTAAATCAGGCATTAGCATTTATCATACCTAACTTATGTAAATTATTTCTCCGATGTCAGAGCGTTTGTTTATGCGAAGCCGACTTACAGATACAGACTGATTTGTTTATTTCACTTCCTCCTTACAGGAATTTCAATTGTTTATTTTTAAATAAACCGGAATGCCCGATAAACTAATCAATACAGTCAATTTTGGCTGTCAACTAGTCGTTATTTATGATAGCCAATTAGGTAATAGGGGTTTAAATAGAAAAGTATTTGCATAAAGGTAATTAAATTCTCCACGCGTTTAAGTCACAACACCATCATCAAACTGTCTTCACATTTAATTGAATTTAATCCCATCAAATTTTACCATTTGAATCAATATTTCAAACAACATATATCAGGATTTGTCTAAAAATTCTTTTAAAAAATTAATTCCGCTCTTGTGAAACTAATCATGGAAATTCTACCAGGATAGTTCATTTTTAAAATATGTTGTAAGTAGTTAAATGCACTTTAATCAAAATCTTTAGCCAAATGAATGACTACAGTCCAAGCCCATTGAGACTTGCTAGTTTCAAATGGTGGCATGTTGACTGCAATACCTTTTGGGTCTAGTGCGCCCCATTTCTGCTTGCCAGGCCAACCGAGAATTTCAATACTTGCGACAGAACTCGCACTCACGGATTGAAGTTCAACAATGTTCGATTTTGGCCAAGAAAGCAAAATTGCGAAAATCTTGGACTCGGCAGGACGATGTGTGTACCTGGCAAAAGGTAATTCATATAATTTAGGTGGGATCACAAAAGCATTGGAGAAAAGGGTTTAATTCTTTACCAGACTCCACGTGTCAAAGTGTCATTTTGGATCTTCCACGGCACTGTATCATAAATGGCGTCCCCATTGATATACAACCATTCTCCTAGCTGCAGGAGACGTTCTTGTTGAATTGGCACGATGAGACCTTCCTTTGTGGGTCCGACATTTATAAGGAAATTTCCACCGCATGAAACCGTTTCGACTAACGTTGTGATCAGTTCGTGCGGCGTTAAATAGTCCTGAATTTTAGCAGTTTTTCGGTATCCCCAGTTGTACTTGTCCACTGTCAGACAGTTTTCCCATTTGTGCGGTTGAAGAACGCCTATTTTAAGTAAACAGAGCCTGGTCAAACTGACAATAGATCGATGCATTAAATGTAAATGATGATATGTACCTGGATTATATCGATCTCGGCAGGTAAAATAGCCGCCGTGTTTGCAGGTTGTCCCTTTGCCCCATCGGTCGTTCGTCAATACTGTATCCTTTACTGGACTTTCGTTGTACAACCAGGTTAAGAATTCCTTGCTTTTCCAGTAATCATCCGATGCGTCCCAGTCTCCATCTGACCAGAGGAGGTCCGGTTTGTAGGTGTTTACCTGAATAAAAAAAGTAAATCAATGAGCACATTGAAGTTGAAGCACCTTCAAATTGTATATCATGGCTGAATTTGGCTTACAAGCTCGTATAAGGCCGGAAGCGTCTTAAAGTTCACGAAGTCCTGAGAAGCTAAAGAATTGTTGAGGTCATTGAGCCAAAGTGGATTGAACCATTCATAAAGAACATGGTACAGGCCGAATCGTATCCCAGTGGTGTTTCGTACGGCATCTGCCAATTCTTGGACCAGATCTCGATGAGGCCCGACATCCATTGAGTTCCAACCGAAAGAATACTTGGACGGCCATAGCGTGTATCCCTCGCAGTGTTTGCTGGTCAGTACAACGTATCTACAAAATATTCCAAGTAATAATTTGGAATGAATCATTAGATCGACCCAAAATTAAATGTAAATCTAAACCTCACTTTGCTCCAGCCTTCTTAAAAAGCTCCACCCATTCTTTCGGATTGTAGAACTCAGCCGTAAATTGAGGTGCAAAATCTTGATAAGTAAAATCAGCTCGGTAGTACTTTTTCATGTAATTGACGTATTCGGGAATCTTTCCTGCACAAGTTAAATTTTTTAAATCAATTCGAATGGAGAGATAAACTGAAGCCCTGTTTACATGATGTGTTTCTAATACTTACGGTGCTTCCAATCATACCAAAACCAGGTATCCAAAGCTGGTACGCTGAAAACTCCCCAATGAATAAATATTCCGATTTTGCCTTTATCAAACCAAGTTGGAAGCGGCCTAGAATCTAAGCTCTGCCACGTTGGCTCGTATTTGGTCAAACTCGTTATCTCATTTAATTTCACCGATTCAGTTGCTTCTAACCCAGGAACAGTTATCGTTTTAGCTGAATTTGAACTTCTTATATGTTGGTTAGATATCGAAATCCCAGTTAATGTGATCAGCAAAATAGCCGAGATTCTGAACACAGAATTCATTATGATTTATTATAAATGATAAAAAGACGTGCGATGAATTTGTTAAAAAATTATGTCGAGAGCAAAAAAACACATACACTACACACGTCTTCCTCGGATCTTAAGGCTTACATGTACTGTACAGTAGGCTTTTAGAACTCAATAACTACATAAGTTAATTTTAAATACATGAGGGTGGAGGGGGTAGAAGGTACGTTTCATGGAATCAATTAAAATGTTTATTTTTGCATTTCCAGACGACACGGACAGCTCAGCAGAAAAAAAAACAATTACTTAATAGCACAGCACAATACAACCGATTTCGGCGACAAAAGCTGGGGTTTTATCTCTGTGTTGGTATGCTTAGCACGGGCAAACAGTAGAACTTGCAAAAATCAAGCGAATAAGCTACCACCGGTACCGGTACGGTCACTCACTAAGCGCCGGCAGTTTAAATAGCAAGGCAGGCTGTTTGCTAAGAAATGAATAAATAGGTCAATGAGCAAATGGATAGAGATTCCAATTTAATAAATATGTAAATGAATTTAATTAAACAGATCAAACACCAGTCGATAAATTTACACAGATGCACAGATGTTGATGTTGGTACACGTATTTAAGGATCCAAAGTCCAAATAAACCCATAAACAATTTTATTCTACTTAACCTAAAGAACCAGTTTCTAAAAAAAAAAACGAACAGCAGCGTTTTATTTCTAACCATCTTTGATACGGTTTACACGTTACACGAGCCAAGAATTCTAACAACGACAAGGATTCAGTCTAGTAAGAAAAAATCTCTCGAGTTTTATATAAACAACGGAATTGCACAAATTAGAAACACACGATACATGCGTGTTGTAAATTTTTGTTTGTTTGATTTGTGGAGCTAAACTATTTGTTGTATGCTACATGCTACACGTTGTATTAGAATTAGAATTATTGATTCATGTGAGTTTAAAACGCTCCATTTCAGAGCATATTATAGAAAACGAAAATTTCTGGTTTGTATTCGGGTTCCATTTTTCAGCATGATTGAATATAAAAGTTTACGCTGTTGGTACAGCATTTTTCTTTTTGCGACAGTTGGGGCCACTAGCACGCCAGTCCCAGCCGTTCTTAAGCTTACAGCAATACACACTTCCCTGTTCGCAATAACCGCCCTGTATCAGGAAACAAAGGATTTAACGACCAAAAATATGCTAAGCATTAATATGGAAAAATGTAATGCTGCGTTACATCTGCAATTTTTTGTCCGTTATAAGTTTTACAGTTTGAAGGATGGGTACATCTACAGCTACCAAGAACAATATTATTTCCATTATTGTTATTGCCTGAAAATCAGAATACAATTTTCGTATTAGTCTTATGCCATTTTCCGCATTTTACTGTCGAGCTTACCAACACTACCCGGCGGACAACACATTCTTTCTCCGAAAGAGCATCTTCCCTGTTAATAAATGAACCAAGAATAGCATCTGCTATTTCACTAAATAAACGATAATTTTAATAATTGAATTTCATTACTTGAATCTCAACTTCCCCGAATTTAGCATTGCAGAACTGTTTACAAATACAATCTGAATCTAAATAAGAAAATAAAGAATTTTTTTTTGAAATTAGGATACCTACGACAACAGTTTTCCGGATTTGTAAATTAAGGAATTACGAAAACAAAATCAATTTTAGGTAAAACCAAGTAGAAAAACCATACACTGAAACCGAATGCTTTCCATCCACCCAATTTTTTGCTTTCACAACATGAGGATTAAGATATAAAATTGGTTGGTGCATAGTACTTTTACAACATTAGAAATGAAAACCACAAAAATTAGGAAATAAGACCATGTTTTATCAAAGTCGTAAAGATTTAGCGAATACGTCACTCCTAGTTCATAGACTATGAACTACATGCATATAATTGTAACTGTAATTATGAACTATGTATCAAAGCTCTTGTGCATGATAACTAGTTTAATCTACAGATACGAAATAAAATGTAAATTTATTACTTTCGTTGCCTTTTATTGATGAGCAGCAGTAAAAGGAATCACCTCTACACTCTCGTTGTCCCGGAGGAACCTGAAAGCACCGAATAATTTGTGATTTTTTCTTGCTTGCTTCTGATCATGCTTATCACAAAAACTCGTCGAAAAACCTACTTAGCTTACCGGTTTAATAATACCAGATTTACATTTTTGTTTCAGTGTACACGCGCACCCATCGCCATTATAATCGATTTCTTGTCCTGAAAAGAAATGAGTAAACAGTACCGATTTTTTTTATGATTTCTTAAATGCTTTAGTAACTTGATTTTAAATCAAATGAGAGTTTTCACTCAATTTATTTAATTTACCCGGAATTACGGATCCAGGTGATAAGCAAATGGCGATAAGTAGAAGAAATCGGCGCTTCATTTTGAAGAACTTATACTTACTAACTTCTTTTAGAAAGTGTTCAAGAACGGTAATTTTTTAAAGGCAATGAAAACGGATTAGGAATACGTGCTTAAGAAGATGCTTTGATGCGATTTCTGTCCAGCTGGCCTACGACTTCCTCTTTTTTCATTGAATTTTTTTTTTTAAAAATTCAATAACAATAGGCACTTAGGTTTGTATTATATAAACGTTGTAATTCTTAAACTCTGTGTTTAAATTGAAGTTGATTGGCCTTCGGTATATCAATAAACCTTGACGGTGATGATGATTATATAAACGTTGGCATTGAAGTTGGTTTTTTCTGTGTCGTGATGCAGTTTAATGAGGTTTTAGAAACATTAACATTAGAAACTTTCCTAAAATACTTTAAGTTATTAAATTAAATTTTAATAATTCATATAGGGAATAAAGGCAAAGGAATGCATAGATGTCTTCCTTCCGTCTTAAACGTCAGCGTCAACAGTCGGCAATCTGTGTTCTCGTTCTCACAAGCTTACAGAGCTGAATAATTTTAAGTTAATTCTCAAACACATAAGGCTTCATAAGTGGAATTAAAAACAATTTTATTTTTGGGTTCCCAGGCGACGACGATATCTCAGCAGTAAACAGAACAATTATTATCATTTTCGTCGACAAACAGCTCTGAATAACTATTGTCTTGCTTTCTACGTTACAAAATCAAGTAGGAACAGCACCTAAAGTATATCGGGATCAAAGTTGTCGAATCCAGCTATTTATGCTAATTGCAATGCTTGGCTTAAAGGTTCAATGTTCTTCTTCTTGCGACATTTGGCTCCTCCACTTGATTGTTCGTTTCCTCCACGCCATCCGCCACCATTACTCTTTCGGCAGCAGTATACTTCATTCCAACGGCAATTATTACTGACCTGTTATTTAAAAAAGAAAGGAAGCATCTAGGGCCTCATATTGGTTTTGAATTAGCATGTAACACCAATTAACATTGATTACCTGTTGGATCATTTCATTAAATTTCGTGTTGCAATTGGCAGGCACGACACAAGTACAGGAACCCGAAACTAGAAAAGGGGTTTAAATGAGTAAGCTTAGAATTCATATAGTAAATAAGCAACACAACGAAATTAAAGTCGTTCAGCTTACCGACACAGAACAGATTGCCGCTTAAGACACAATTGCAAATTGCAACGCACAAATCTAATTGCTCTATATGTAGATGCGTTTCAGTGTTCAGACATTTTAAGTTGTAATACCAAGGTTCATTTGCGGTCGAATAGTCAATTCCCTATGCTTCTATTTGGAAATATTTAAACTGACAGTAGGAATACTGAACTAACGGCAGAAATATTGAAACCACTTGTCATATAAATTTGCATTGTGTAAGGTTTGGTTAATATTAAAAAATCCTTCAAGTTGTTGCCGTTATATCGGTTTTCCACCCGTTAGTTCCGAATTCTTGCAATATTCTTGTACATTTAGCTTAATTAAATACTTCCCTTTTCTATATGCGTATTTCGGCGCTGGTTTGACTATTATCTTGCTGTGTAAGCAGTACTCTATCATCAGAGTTGCAATTAAACTTACCTCCACCACCCTTCATTTTGCAGCAGTACTTATATGATGAAGAACAATATCCTCCCTATAAAATCAGCAATAAATAATAGGAAACAAATCCCGTGTTTTACCAAATTCAAAAAGATTTTATTACACGTACTCGCGTTTCTTCAAATCCCCGGTTGCACGAGTATTGAGTACAAGTGCAGTCCTTATTTTGATTATTGTTTCCTAAGCGTAAATGGACAATGCTTAAATATATTCGGACTACATTACTACGATAATTGAAACATCATGAAATTTGGAAATTCTTAAATATTTTTCCGCTCACCAGTATTTGTGTTTGGATCAGGGTCACAACAGTAATCTTCTCCGCCAACGCAAATCGTACATCCCGGAGGACGCTTATTAATTAAATTCCAGGGTTTAGTTTTAAAAAGAGACATATTCATCAGATAATTGTTTTGCGGTTAAAGATGAGTAAAAATAAGCCGAGCATAACTTTAATTCTGTCATTTAATAACAATAAATAACAATAGTTGATGAAGAAAATTTTGTCGGGGCATTTAAATCAGAAAATGGTGCCTTACTTCTATAAGGTATTGGCCTTTTCGCTTGTCACACTCGTAGCGACATTTACACCTTGAGGCTGAAACATATGTATAGAGATATAAGAAAAGTAGACGAGAACCCTAGCGAAATTTGAAATCGTAACTAAAACTCTGTTTTTATATTTTCATCGATGACTAATTTTAGCACTGGTTTAAGCTGTCAAGAAATCGAATCGAAGAGATGGTATACATGAAAAGATGCCGATCACATTGCTAGTTTCTATCCTTAAATTTATTGGCCATAATGACTCAAACGCTTTGAAATCTAGTTAAAGTAGATTAAATATCCTTCGAAAGACGTAAATGAGGCGAATGATGAAAGACGTATGAAACTTAACTTAAATTAGTGTATTGTGGATGTCGCAATTGGCAATGTTGGAATTTTTTCCGACATAGCGGCTGCAGGGTTATCGGAACAAATTTGGCCGCCAATGGGAAATGTAAGACTAAAATTCAAGGTTCATTCTAGTATTGTTAATGAATGAATGCTGCCAAAGACATTCGTGTTTCCGCAGCTTGCAGTATCCGTCAAATCAAAACCTTGATTTTAAAACTGAGTTTGAAAAATCGTCCCTGAATTTTGATGTGTCATTGAGCATTACCCGAAAATATTTGGTAGATAACATATGCTGAATAAAGTTTATATGTTTAGGCCACCTATACCCATTCGTTTCGACTGATATTATTATTGTTCCTTAAAACTAGCCGAATTAAGGTCATCAGTCATCAGTCATAAATTCCGATGTCGCTGTGTCGTGTTTTAATGGTTTCTCCAAAGTCGTCCTTGAGGTTGGAATTCAATATCAATCAATCAATCAAGGTTTATTGACATTTCCGTAGGC
>VNWX01001851.1:0-13783 GCA_009869905.1 Ceratophysella communis | reverse complement strand
AGAATAGGAATAATACACAGGTAAAAATATTATGCAGAGTCATGATATGCAGAGAATCAGTATACTATGAATATGCCTCAGCCCTTAAGAACAGGTAAGTGGACTAAAATACAATGCTGACGAACCCCTCAACAACAGCTTTGAAACCAAGCCTGACGTTGCGGTACCCCATGCTAGGCCTTTGGGAATGCTATCACCTAGCTGAGAGTCTCCTAGGATCTTAGACTTAGATGCCAGAATTACCCTTGGCAATAACAAAAAAACTTTGAGGCGAGCTACAGTTCAAGGAGAGTTGCAATTATTTTGCCAGTCCATTTAAATTTTACTCGACTGGAATCAGCGTCAGCTCTTGATCTCAGGTGTGGGTCTTTAATTCTCACTCTGAAAATAAATATATATAAGAAATTATGCCGCATTTGAGTCCAGTCCTAAAGGGTAGATGGATTTTTTGTCCGTCTGGACTCTACAAAACGTAGAGGCACATTCTTTTCTTTTTATGTATTTTTTCAAAGTTCACACGACTCCCCTCCACTGTCATTATCTCTTTTGGATCAAAGATAAAAGTACCTACCTACTTGGAGTCTAAATGCGTTTTCTCAGTTTTTCCCCTTGTCAAGGCCCTTAGAACCCTAGACTCTTTCAGTTCAGGGTTCCTTCTATCATAATTTACTAGTTCGGGCTGGGCCTAAGTCAGAAGTTACCTTAGGGCTGCCTTTGTAAGTGCATTATTGTAGAGCTACCCTAGCTCGAGGCAGGAGCGACTGGAAAGGCTGATCTCAGCAGCCCTCGACCAAAAGCAGGATCAGGATCAAGGATGCTTCGATCGCACGATGCTTGAATCAAAAGAAAATCCCAATTCAAGGTCTATCACGACCACGACTCCCTTCAACCCAAATCCCATACGAAGCCAGAGAGATGAAACATTCCCGCATCCGGCGCCCTGATCCAGCTCCACTCCTAATCCCTCTAATTACAATACAACCACCCCATCTTTCTCCCCTCAGCAATTAACGAGTCTGTGACATGGAACAGGATACACTTCGAATTCTATCCTCGATCCTCGATGGCAAACAAAACAGAAGAACATATATTTCAGTTTGTACAAAAGACATACGGGTTGCTTTATGAATTGAATTTACAGTTCCCATTCGTGTAAATAGTTCATCTCCGTAGAAATATGGCTTTCGAACAAGCAAATTTCTCAGCCTTCAAGCCTGAGCTCGACGGCGGTCTGGGTGAACTGTGCTGCCGTTGGCCTCCAGTTACCAGTTCATGGAAATCTAAGGGTCTCTAGGGGCGGAATGCTCTATTGAAAACGCTTATTTTGGAAACGGAGCCTTCATTCTTGTCCAGAATTGAGAAGAGGACTTGAAAAGACGTCAGGCGTCATAAATCAGTGAAATAGCTTTTGCTTTTATTATTCCAGCCTTTTAAATCCAGTTTTTATACTCCGGTCCATTCTTTAAAAGCCAAGCCAGCCAAGCAATCAATGGCAAGAGTGAGAAGAGAGTAAAATTACGGCAACGACGTCGTCGCCTCAGTTCAAAGCCCTAATACGAACATACAAGGTCAAAATGGGGAAAATAGCACATTAAACTTTTACGTGGCTTTAGCTCGAGTCGGCTGGAGCTTTAGAAGTGATAGCCAGTGGGAATATTATAGCTGAGCACTATCACCAGGTACATATACTCTGGCTAGCAATGACGAAAGGTGATGCAAAAGTGTAATTGAGATTGAGAAGAGGAGTGCTGCAGAGATGTAAAAGTGTACTTTAGCATAGTAGTAGACTAGACATAATGCTAGATCCAGCAGTGAAACCAAAACCTACCTAACTACATTGCAGTTTCATGAGTAAACATTAATCGGATTCCACTTCTACATACTTTACTCGCTCTAATGCTGTTTACGACTCAATCAACGAAACGAGTCAGACTGAACTTTGTAGGCGGAGGGCATCTCTGTAGGAAAATTCGTTAATAAATTCCAGCCGCTTACCTCATCTGCCTAGACTAATCTTGATCTGGTTATTTTTATTCAAATCAACGAATCAAATATGCCTAGCAATTGTTTATGCTCAGACACAACACTCAGGTAGCTATTCTGCGTACGGACGACACTGATGCTAATGCTGTCTAAAGGTTATTAGGAAGAGGAAGTGCTGGCATACGTTTTCCCATAGCAGTAGACCCTCATCACATTATGCATCTGCATCTGCTCAGTTCCCAGAGCTAACGCTTATGGCCGTGACTGATTCTAAATGATTTCCTTTTACAGAAAACCCTACGAAGATGACACAAACACACTCGAATCAACTAATTAACACGACCCAAACCCCAATGCAAAGAGTTGGTAAAACAAACTCTGTATCAAGGCCGACATTAGGCAATGGAATTGCAAGTCTAATGAGCGTTATATCGTGGAAATACTCGAGTCTCGTTACGAGTATCACTCCTTTAATTGTCAATTGACAAGAAGAGTAACAATATGAAATTAAAGGAATATTCTTCTCTGCAGCCAAAGACGTCAATCGAGCCGTTGTTGTTGGGAATTTACAAAAGGCATTCCATGCCATGAAGCTATTTACTGTTTTCTATAAAAAGCGACGCTCACGCCTCACGTCAGAAGTGTGTCTCAATCAGCAATCGAACTAAATAATTAATGCCACCATCGTATCACCTCCAGTAGAGTAGCCTTCAACCAAACTTCGCTTCCAGCATTCAATCCGTCGAAAGAGTGCTTGGCAGAATGCGACATGAAAAAAATGAATATGCAATATGTCTCCTAGCCTTCCAAAGCTTTTAATTATGCTTCAACCTGCAAGTGGAGTCTAATCCACAACTAACGAAAAAAAAGAGAATTATAAGGAAGTGAAGTTGTGTGCAAAAAGAAGAGTAAGTGTGGCATTATGGCAAGGAATATGCTACAGGCCAAGGGAATCATGGCAAGTCGTAACAATAACAGGATGAATAATGTTTCGATACACTGCCCTTCCTCACAACAAAAGGCAACAAGCTAATGATTCAACGAGTGAGAACAGAGAGGCCTTGAGCTTGAGAGATGAGGGACTCAAGTCAACATTGTCTATTGCTCGTTGGTATCATAAATATACCAAACTAATATGAAGGCACTCAAGTGCAAACGAGCTTCCACACTGCCCAAATTTAAAATACAACATTGTGTTACATCTTTTTCCTTATTTTTCGCATCAAGTCAAGCATGGCGAACACTGGATTTAACTAGGCTCATATTAGCTGAGTAAATGGAGAGACCGTGTCGTAAATTCCCTCATAAAAATTCATAATTTCAAAAGAAATGCGTAATTCTGGTAATTGCATGTATTGAACATTGAAAGGGCATTCAAGAAGAAACAAGTGGAACTTCTCCATGTTCATTATCAGCTCTCCAGATGCTTGGAAGACCAAGTTTGTCCCTTTAATATTTTTTTGTGCCCTACCGCTTCCTGTCGAGACGCAGAGATACGAACCCTCATAAAATTATGATTTACTGTCAACTGGAATCCATAAAATCTAGAATAATTCAGCCCAAGGTCAATAGGACAAAAAATTAGGGATTTTGACTCATTTTCAGACCAGACCTGATGAGAAATGAATCGTAAAAATAGCGAACGATACTCCTACCCAAAATTTATTTCTATAATGGCACAGGTAGTGTGAGCAAAGTACCTTAAACTCATCAAAAAGTTAGACTGGGATATTCGACGTTAATGTAAACCGCAGAGATGATAGCATCATCCTCCGTGATACCACAATTTACAATTTCCATAATAATAATTTGTATCCAGCTAGAGAAACGTAACAGGACGAGGAGAGCGCGAGAGGCCTATCCTTATAGCGTATTTCTAAGGTCAACCAACACACGGGCGCGGTGCTTCTCCTCACTAATTATACTTGTAGTAATGAATCATGGCGTTGAATGCTGAATTATAAAAAATATGCAGAACGACAGCTCAGATGCTTGCTCCAGCAGTACCTAGTAATAATAGCAGTATCAGTGCAGGCAGCCTCGCAGGGGGAATTCACAGAGTTCTGCGGACCATGACTTCGAGCCAGATAAATACATATCAGCCTTACTTCATGTTTGGGCGGTGTTTATTATTCAATATTTCAGCATTGCGGTGACTGGTGACTGACTAAACTCCTGTCTGATACTAGTCATTAAGTATTCTTAATTTTGCGTCTAATTATAAAAACGAGGTATCAGGCGGCTCGGTAATCAGTAGGACTCCTGGGAATTGACGGATGCTGAATTGATATGTCCTAACCTTTATACCATGAAAAGCCAATGACAAATGACGAGTCCCTAAATCCCAACCACAACTTGCAAATGGTAAAGAAACTTAATATTCAATTTTGCAGATCAGGCGCAACGTTTACGAGACAAAAATCTGCTCAGATGATTTAATATTTTGCATGCCATATATACCCATCATCCGTCACACTGCCACCCACGCAGTCAAGTCAGGTCAAATCAAAGAAAGACGTAATAAACTCCTAAATATGCAAAAATGAAAGTTGGAAGGAATGGGCTGTATATTTTATACATTGAAAAAGGATTGGAATGGAATGATGTTCTTCCGCGTTGGCTAATTCCGTTCTTGGAAACAAATTTGCATCTGATCCAGCCGCAACTAACTCAGGGCCTCTGAGATCAGCCGTCGATGACCGATAAATCAAAGCTCATGCCAAAACACGAGTAAACGAAGCCGTCGAGAGTTCTGTCGTCAGGCAGTGCTCATGATGTCCCAAATATGAAATGTCTAATCAATAACTTTATTGTCAACACAGAGTTGAAGTGTAGCATCATGGGATTGAGACCATCAGTCTCGCTCCCAGGCCAATTTCCAGCAGTTTCTGCGAATACGTACATAGTATATGTCTTGTCTGGCGACAGGAACTAGATAAGCAAAGCCTAGCCACACACGGCGTCCTGAACACTTCAGCATTGCTCGACTCGGCGCTAGCTTAGCGTCGTCAAATAATTCTAGTAGCATAAAATTTAAAATTGAGTTCGCAAATGTCGAGTAACAATGGTACAAGCTACAGCATTTTCGCAATACATTTGCGAAAACCAAGCCAGCTTAAGAAAAGTGTTACTTTTATGATCAAACGTGACAAATATTCTTGTCCTAGTATATCCTTTCTGACGGTTGACCTTTATTATTTCGGCTGAAGGAAACGAGACGCTTTTCTCAGAAAACCTATGGTTTACTCTTTTATGGATGCTCATGTTCGCAACTGGCTCCCGAATTGAAATTTATAGTTCTTAGGGAAGACCTTCAAAGTGGAGTACATGGGGTAAGGATCTAATGCTTTACAGATGCCAGATGATGAAATGCTTTTAGCTTAGACCCAGAAGAGCCCAAAAGCAAAGCCTTTTTTCCCTATTCGAAATTCGAATGCTATGTTCTGCGTTTGATCGTGGCGACACTTTGGTTTAATCATCGCCTATCGCCTTTAGAAAACAGCAATGTATTTAAGTTCAAATGACAAATGATTCGCCAGACCATACGGCATCCAGATAAAAACGCTTATACGCAGAATGATTTCAAGCCCATGTTTTCTTTGGAAATTTATTTTCCACAAAACGACATTCGGAAGTGGTTCAGAATTCAGAACTACCCCTCTGATCCTGCGAATCCATCATGTAAACAACTTTTATAATCCTCTCTAAAATTTGTAAACAATGCATAAAATCTTTAGTTTTATGCGAAGTTTTACGGTTTTCTTAGCCGCCGTCTACAGTGTTTAGAGAGCAAGAACTGGTAAACCTGAAGGAATATCCCAGTAGTACTTAACTACTGTTCAATGCCCTGTCTGTCTAAAGGTAACAGCAATTACGACTCATAATTGCGCTCATGACAAATAGTATTTGGCAGAGAAAAAATACTGCGGCAGACGGGAGGGAGGCCTCAGTATAGAATTCAGGATGATGACTCGGACTGTTTTTCATGAAAAATTCATCATCCGGTTTTTTCTCGAGAAAAACATTAGACATCACACGCAATCTACCTGATCTGGATCTGCATACGCTCTTTGCTATAAATTCCCTGGTTTGTCTGGGAAGCGGACTGATTGGCTTGATTAACCTTTGGAAAAGAAGGAAGTAAATGCAGCCTGAATTACTTTAGATGCAAGTCCGTGGGCATCAGCTCAGGTAAATTGCTCGCCCATTTCCTTAATTCGGATTTAATTTCCACGCGCAGTCTGTCCAGTTCATCTAGAACCGATTTGGGGATGTCGATGGACTCCTAAGTCGCAGAGTGGAAAGATAAACACGTGGAAAACGAGCACAAATAAGTCATGTCATACTTTACTGTGTCAACCTCAGCTCATCGGCTCCACACAGTTCTCCACACAGCAGCGTCTCGATCTCGCTCGACACGACGACGGAATAGGCTGAAGCTCATAAGCAATTCTGTTTAATCATATTTGACTTATCCGTGTACTTAAGCCAGCTAACAAGAATATTAATATTCTAATACCAAAACCAGTGCAAATAGATTTAACGAGAGGGAAAGGAGCAATTTCTCATGTTAGAACGAAGTCATCATGCTCAAGTGCTTCGTATTTTAGACTTCGTAGCATACATATGAGCATCTATTGCCAAGCAAGATTGGTTCTAAAATTCTCGATTTGGTATGCTAGTTAATATGGATTCGACAGTTTACTAAATAATACTCTGCGTTTGTAGTCAAAACATGGGCTGATGACCCAGGGGAATTCATTGCACTGCAAAGCATGCATTAATTGATAATATAATAAAATTTAATCTTACTCGTAATAGGCATTAAGCAATACATAGAATGACTAGGTATGCTGTGATACAAAGTCTCTAGTGTCATTCATGAAATAGGTTATGCAAAAAAAGTTTGTGACATGAAAGATTATTTCACAGACCTCGCATCTGTTTCGCACATCCATGCTAGGTTATACCTAGTTATGCTAATCTTAAGCATATGTTACAGCGTTATTCAAATTCAGAGTTTGAGTACGGAGAGAGCGTCCAAAAGTTCAAAACAGGGTATAAACTTTAAACTTTTCAGTATGAAGATTGAGGATGATCCAAAAACAATTTGTACAACCCGAGTGCAATCTGCAAACCCCTACTGCTGATTAGATTGAGCAAATGATGCAGAATCGATCACGATCAGTAGCTTAATTTGAATTTGCGCAAGGTGCGTGTTTGAGGTGAGGGCAAGGTCAGGAATTACTGGCAAGCAAGGAGACTACTTATGCTAATTTATATTCATTTTTCAAAGTCACTGCAACATAGAAGAGCTCATCTTCTCCTGCTGTTCCTATGTTTGCTTATCATCATGAAATGAACGAAAGTAAATCTGCATAGAGCCCATTGAGCCATTGAATTGGGTAAGCACAAGTGCCGCGCATATAGCAGCTCTCCCAAAGGGTCATACACTCTCTGGAAAGCTCTGAAGTCATTCTAGAACCTAAATATAATTCTAGAGTGCATTACACCTTGGAATGATGTTTGTCTAATAGCAGAAGGGATTGTGACGCAGAGTATAGAATAATATGCGTACCTTGGTCGCATCTGAGTAGGGAGTTGGTGACGTTTTGTCAACTAGCTGTGACCCCAAGCAGAGAGGAGTTCCGGTCGCCGTGGTCGTGGTCAGGGTTCGTGGAGGCGTGGAAGAGCGAGTCCGCGGACCCCGCCGGGAAGTGGACGTGGCTCCTCCGGGTAACATACTCAACATGGACTTCGTAAGGCCCTTTTTAATGTCACTAGCGAGCAACGGAACAAGCTCCAGACCCTCTTCGTCTGTTCAAGGCCCCTCGCTCGTCACCTAGTCCAAAGATAGGCAAAAGGTTTTAGTAGTACACTCAAATCTGGATGGACTCGAATCCAAGGTATTTCTTGGAAGGACTAGGATACTTTTTAACGAGCTTTCAAGCTTTGAACAAATGTTCGTTTGTTATAAAAACCCCATGGGTACACGGTACACGTATATTTTATACTTCCTAACCAGATAATGCTAACCTTTCCTATTTTTTCTCTGTCCTCTGCAGCCAAGTGTGAATAGAATCCTTATTACGACAAGCAAATGGAAGGTTCCAAAATAAATAGCACTTTATACCAGTATCAGTATTTCAACTTAAGCTACGTCAGGGAATAAGTCTTCAATCGAGGCCAGTAGCACTGTTGCATAGCAGGTATCACATTACTTTCTGTGGAGTGATATGACCTGACCATGAGAAAGTGTGACTCAGGGTATATGCACAAGAAAAATTGCAAAATGTCAATTACTCATTTTAGGTTTCCCTGATTAACTTGTTAAAATTCTCGACCATGCCAAACTGAACCACACTGATGTGATTACTAATGTTTTAAACACTGACAAATCTGCTGGCTGGACACCCGAATGCTTGCCTGAAACTGGGGGTTCTGCTTTTCGATCTCATCCAATCATTCATCAGCTAAAAGCAAAATAGCCTGTTTGTATTTCTTGGCAAATAACCTAGGGCAAATACACCCAATCTGCTTCCACCACTTTTACTTTTCGCATGTGTCCATCTACCCGAAGCTCTGCAGATAGAATACACAGAACGGAAAACCATAATCCAGTGCCAGTGAATTATCAACTGCTCTCACTGACCGTACCGAACCTGCATGGAATAGTCAGCTCATTCATTTTCTAATCCTAAGCTAATCCTAATGCAGACGACGGCCCACTGAGAAAATGAAGCCCCAAAATACGAACTAAATGAAAATGAAACTGCATAGAGAGATAAACTATACTTAAACTACGCAAAGTAACTAAGCTGCTGCTCCAAATTTAGAATGTGAAGTCAGCTTTTGAATGTGTCGCACCCAGTACATGTGCTTTGCAAGCGCAAACACAAGCGTGAGATACTGTTGGTAACTAAAAAAATAAAACTTTGTTTCTAAAACTGCTCGGGTTTTTTGTAACCAAATTAAGGCTTCGAAATCTTATTTCGTTTTAGGCACTGTACATCTCACATCTGGGCTGCAAATGTAAATAGAAACAATTTGCATAATTTTAATTGACTTACTGGGTCTTTTGTGAAACATTTGGTAAATAGATGCCATAACCAAGAACAGAAAATTGTCATTTTCCTGCATCTTTTAAAGGAAAGGAGGCTAAGAACTCTGACCTAAACGCTGCTTGCTTGTTGTGAAACAAACTATCGAACAAAAATACGTCCATTTTCGTTCCCCTACACAGAAAGTAAGTTAAGTGCCCGATTAAGAAATATTGTATTAGTAAGTCCTAAGTTCCTTAATTCTAAGATAGGAGAGCTTTATCTAATCGCTCGTAAAAGTCTCTTTTCTCAATGTCACTGGCATGAATTCTGTCGTGTGGATGTTGATAACGATACGAGTCGGCAAATATCAGTTTTCTCCTTGATCTCCCTCTCGTCCACTGTAATGACGTCTGGTATCTGTCTAGCAATTTAAGGAAAATTACTGACGTATATTAACTCGGTCGTTACTTCTATCGTATCATCACAAACAACTGATGATGGGTCAATAGTCTATTTCTAAATCAAAATGCTCTGCTCGAGTCGAGATGCATAGCTTTGTCGGACGCGTATCACGTATCGTTTCTCCTTCATTATCAAGTACCTACCGTAAATCAATTATTACGTAGAGACACTTCTACTTGACCTTAACATTGAACTACATCGACAATCAATGCTTAATCCAATCCAACTATTGTGCAATGTTTATTGACATGATAAGCCTGGATGAATGGGTGATTACGAATCCGAAAGAGCTTTGTTTAACTTTAATTGAAGTAATCTCAGTTTGATTGTTTACACTGTCGNAGTAATCTCAGTTTGATTGTTTACACTGTCGGATTTTCTTCATGATTATCCAATTCACTTGCGTGTATCATTTTATGCAAGATGCTAGCATTCTTCACTCAACACAGTTATGGTTACTGTGACGCTAACTATCAAGTAACGTTGCCGATTATGCATTACCTCATACCTCATCATCGTAATCGTAAACCCCAAATTGCTCGACGACATAACACAACATAACATGCTCAGGGGACTAAGCTATGCTTTGGTGTGTGTTAAATGCACGACATGACATGACACGACTCTTGGCCAAAGCTTGACATTTGTACAAATTACATACAAATTGGAAACAAGATTGGATCATGTCGCATTGTCGTCGTCGCTAAATGAATGTGAGAGGAGCATCGCTTATCATAATAAATAAAAGTAAGTATAAAGTTAGAACAATAATCGGTCACATAACACAATACCCATGCCATGCCTTCCATAAAATCTCAATACGTAACAGAACAATAAAAGGTTACACCTATTTTCTTAATTGTCTCAAAGTTCAAGCGTCTATCCGCATGGCGCAGGGAAATTCAAACTCTGATGCTTACTTATTGTTCCAGAGAAATCTCAGGTGTGTGTGTGCGTGCAGTCCAACTCAAGCCACACGGTCGCGTGCTTTGATTTTGAAAATGGCGATTATGTTGCTGAGGTTGCAGTGACCTGACCTGGGGTCATGCTGCCATGGTTGCTTCTCCAGTCACTGGGAATAACTAAGCAGGAGAGATGGTACTACTGGTTGTCGTACTGAAAGGGAGAGTGTGTGTGTGGTGGATGATGGAAGAAGGGATGAAAGATAAAACGTGGATGGTGGAACAACGTGCTCAGCGAAGAGCAGGAGCTGACTGACTTGAATGCTCCAAGCCCTAACTCTATTTATCCATTCGTTTCCTTTGCAGCTCCGCTTCAGCTTGCCCACAAAAATCCAGTAGACCTCCCTGCAGCTCGGGAACTTCGAAGCATGGCACGGCATGCAGAAAAACAAAATCTAAAAACAACCTCACCGCACTCCACGGAAATCTCACACCGCTTGCTTTCTGGCTTCTAAATTTCATGCAAATACGACCATAATGGAAATTGTCTAATTACAAAACGGGGAGACCCACTTAATTAGCTGCGTGTACCACACCCGTACCCTAGTGACCCATAGCTGAATTCGGGCTTTTGAATACCAATACTGCCGCTACCGCTTGCAGCTGCGGATGTCCGATGATCCCAATCCCAAATTACAATCCCAATCCCAATCCCAATTCCCAAAACTATCGATGAAAAAAGATGAACACCATCTTGTACTAATAACACGAGTCACCGCCTAGCCTATGACAGTTCCTCCAAATGTTAGTTTTAATTATTCGGGTTTTCAGCCTTTGATAATGCCAACAATTGATAATCTAGCGATAGAAATGAAATGCGAGCATGTAGTGAAATTCGGCCTTGAAGATATGGCGCATTTTCCGTGTTGTGAATGGCAAAAATGGGCGGCGTTTCCGACGTCCCGGACTGAAATGCGAAATGATGAAGTTCAAAGCTTATCTTTAGTTAATTACAATTATTTTCACAGTCGATTTCATAATTGCAATTGTTTCTTCTTTCATCATGCTTCAATTGAGGTTCATAGGGTGACGCATAGCCATGGACAGGATACCAAACTGGATCTTTGAAATGAAAAGCTACTACCACCGGATGAAAACTGGCAGATTGATTTCTTAATTGAGAAGAGCTAACAGGTAAAGCTAAATAACAGGGCCAGAAAAAACTTAGTCTTCGCACTTCGGCTTCGGTCTTTGGTATTTTGTTTTGGTATCCCTTGAAGGAGAGCTGTTGCCAGTCAGATATCACGACGTTTCTCACGGTTGTTATTGAACACTTCAAGAGTATGAAGCCAGGTAATAATTCTCATCTCTCTAAAGAGCCTCGGCTATTCTTGATAAGAATATTTGTATTTCTGGCGTCAATTGAGAGATGCATGGGAGTTGAGTCCAGTCATAGACGTGTAATAAGAGGGAAATAATTATGCAATTAGAAGCTGGATGCTTTGAAGCAGGCAAGAAAGGTAGGTACTTGGCCTGACTCATTCTCTGAATCTCGATCTCGACTGGACAGCACCGCCAGTGCTGGCCAAGAGCATCATTGGATTCCTGGATTTGCTTGAAAGCTGAATTGAAAATCTGCATACAATGAAACCATTTCTTAAATATGCTAAATGCTTTTGCTTTCGATTTTAGCTTTGAGTCGTAGTTTTTATTTTCCAGCTCGAACAATAAGGAGACATACTCGAGGGAAATATCGTGACAAACTACGTTTTTGTATGTGAATAGCACTCAAAGTCAGCTTCATTCATTCATTCATCACGCCGACTTCCAGTTATTCCAGGCAAACAAGAGTTGGAAGCAGATGACCGGATGAATTAATTATAATTGTACGAACGAAAACAAGTAAGACCAAGCTGATCTTAAGACTAGTAGGTACCTAATCGTTGGATAAGAGACGTAAGACGTATTATCGAGAAGCTGCTCTAGTCCAGGGTTGGACCAATTTCAATTTGATGGGAATAAATATGTTTTTACAGATTCTCCACACACCGGAAACGAGGACCAGTTTTTAATTCGAATATCTTCATGGTAGGCTTTGAGCTATTTGAACGGGTTTGGTCGCCATGTCTGAACCACGTTCTTCGGGTTCCAGTTTCCACAAGGGCTGGAGATTTCGGACAATAGATCCAGATTGCTTTCCCACACATCTCTCCATGCTGGTGATGGACTAGATTTTGAATGAACGGCTCATCCGGCTCGATCCTCGATCACCCTCCTGTCCGCTCGACATTCCATGAAATTTAGATTCCATACTGTACGTACACTCACGGCAAATTCATTGTAAATTCTAGTGGGTAGGGTCGGGTGTATAGGGTGAGGTGCACAAAAGATGAAATTTCCAGTATTGAATTGGCTTATGTAATAATGTTGGATTGTCGACAAGCAGGAGTAGGCGTATAATCGTTATCGGCATAACCAAAATACAAGCTTGATTCAAAGCTTTAAATCAGATTGTAGCCGATTCGTTACTGGTTTTAGCTCAAATATCAACAATAGCTAAGGTATCGAAAATTTAGTCCAATGCGTAGGTTAGGTATACTATTTAATGACCGATTCAGACGGAGACGGAGAAAGTGATTTATCGTAAAGGACTCGGACTACGCCAAGCCCAATGAATTGCTCTAGTTATCAACCTTCGAAATTCGAAATACATGCTTTTCAGTTTAGGATTCGTTTGAATTTGTTTGTGATTTGTGATCCATAGATCCATAGCGGGATTAGAGCTACGAATCGTGGTGGCCAGAAAATGCTAATTAGGGAGGATGATCCGAATTTTGATTGTTGGGGAACGGGGCGCCAGACGAGAACAAGGACCGGAAAGAATAAACTACAGGGCTGCCTCCTTCTCAGCATATATTTTGAGGTTGTTTTGAGTCGAAGGATGAACTTGTTCTCAATCATCTTCTGCTCAAAATCCCTGTTTTTTCTCCGTCATCCTGCTGACCCTGTTCTCTCAATTGAAAATCCTCTCCAGAACAACTACCCCAAATTCCGGCCAGTACTCAGCCCATTCACCTCAGGGAGGGTAGGTAGATGCTCATATTTAAGGGCACTTGAGACCAACTCTCCCTTATTGCATAACGCGACCTAAGAACGAGTCCATCGAGCACAGGAAGGATGTGACGCTGTGAATGAATGGAAAGGACGCAAGGCCTTAGAAGCCCCTCTAATGATACTGTCCCTACTTATTTATAAACCTACTACGTTTCTCGGACTTGACAATGGCCTGGTTTCATGGGAAGATTGGACAGGGTGTAAGGGCATGACGCATAGGTCATTCCCACGGCTCATTAGGAATTAAGGAAATTAGAATTAAGGTAATTAAGTTAGAAT
>VNWX01001850.1:0-13783 GCA_009869905.1 Ceratophysella communis | reverse complement strand
GGATGGTCCACAGATTCGTTCCGTACTCTGCGATGTGATAAGGCCCTTTTCCTGGTGCTGGGACGTCAATCGTTTGAATAGTAATCCGTGCGGCGCAGATATCGTAAGGCACGCCGTCTAGCAATACCAACTTGTTTCCCTTCTCCAGTGACACCCGGTACTTTCTCGGATAGAACTTCGAAGCGGGTTAACCATGGAGTCCTGAGTTAGAATCTCCAATTTCAAATCCCTTGACTGCTGTGATTTCACCATGACCTGAACCCAAGCAACTGATATCAAGCAAATCACAATAAGCTCTAGCCTTGAGCAGTTTCGAATTTGAAAGTTGAGTGATGAGCAGTGTTTTCGCGTCTTCATTGTACAGAATTTCGTGGGTTTGCTGCGCTGCTGCTGGAACCAAGTATTCAGTTACTGAACGCTGACAAACGCTGGCCTGGACTATTGGTCCAGAAATGGAAATGACTATGATCCTTAGGAAAATAAGGCACTTCATTTTAGAAAGGAACAAGTTTGGTGAGTTCTTCCTACGCTGCTACTGACGGACGCAAAGGGTAAACTTCCAGAGCACTTCTATTTATTTCTATTAAAAACACTATTATTGTAATGACCAATGACCAAACTCATTAATCATAATAGCTCCAATGTTTCTAACTGCAGTCAATATACTGCCTAACATTCCTTTCCGCTTTTAGACTTCAATTTAGAATATTTTTGTTATAAGACGCTTACCACCTGAATCTTTTGTTGTCTGTGGGGGTTCGGCGACAATTGGGTGGGTGACCGTTTGGTAGGGAGAATTGGGCGGCGGAAAGATGATCTTACAATTTACAATGGCTATTTTTCTGCCCATAAGAAATTACGTTTATGCTCATAAAAATAATCGCCGTCCGTCGGGGTCGGCGATACTGGGAATTGGAAGCGCTCCGACGTATTTGTCTATCCGGTCTTCAGCTTCGCCGAGAACCACGACGGCGCTTCCGACTGCTTGAAGCATCCCATTTTTAACCACAATTATGTTATCTCTCGTTTAACCTAAGAATTGAAATTCCAGATGATGCGTTGAATACAAGCAAGTAGAATTTTCCAAGGCTAAAGTCAATTGCCATTTGCACGGAAGAATCCATCAGTATTTTAAACGAAATCTCATTCGCAATATCATTTTTCTACAAAACTCTGATCCTTAATTGATGTGAATTCTTATTATTTGGTGCCTGGATTCTGGATTCATGTTTCGTGATTCATTACAAATTGGACCAAACTACTGTATAAACGGTTATTTTTTATTTTCGATCTGCAATAGGGATCTTTTACGAAATGCCGTCGTTATGAAACTCGTAAGTTAATAGCTGTCCCCGTAATTTGAAGCTGAAGCAGTAAAATACTAATTTTGCATTGACAATTATTATGCATCAGCATTTAGGAATTTATTACGCAATTAATTATTTTATTGCGTAGTGCAAAGTGCAAATTGCATTGAAAATACGAGGCCTGTAAGTAAAAAATGCTTGTGCCTATAGCTTGTGTCTATGTGGGAGGAGGGGCAGGAGAGGGGTCGAGCTGGTGGGCCTCCTCGTTTGGGCGTCCGTGTGTATTTTTTGCTATTTTGTTGTTATGAAGCATCAGCTGTCCTCTGACATGAGCATTTCATCTCTGCTTTTGCATTGCATGAGACTTCTCCGTGTTAGCAACAGACAAAGGAGGAGGGGAGCATCTCCTTCGTACCAAAGTACAACGTCAATTCCTAATTTTAACGTCGTAGTTTACTAAACACGACGTTAGTCAGTGTCTAGTTAATTTCAATTATCGACTACTGTGCGTCTCCCGCTATTCGTTAAGTATTCAGTGAATTACTGACTCGGTACCTTGTCGTTCGTGTGAAAGAGAACGACGCTGTCATTTTTCATGTTGAACAACGTGAAAAGCTTTTAATTTGAACCCTTGTGACCTACGGTAGACTCGGGGATGCTGGACCTTGAGCTTGTGCCCGAACAGGGACTTCAGGCGGATCAATGGGAATTTGTGCTGGGTAAGTCAGTGGTCAATTCTCAATAAATTTCGAATTTACAATATCAAATACAGTACACAATACTATTCCGCTTGCAAATGCGCTTAAATTTCACTTGGATTACGAATTAGAAATTGTGGATCTAATATGCTACTTCAATTAATTACAGGTATGCACTTTACTCAAGCAATAGCCTTGACCCAGTCCCTGGTTCGACACGTCAAGGCAGCTCATGTTGTGTACAATGAACAGGTACTTACAGCGAGAAATAGCTATATTTTTATTTAAATATTTTGATTCATATAAATATCCTAAAGGTAAGTTAAAGACCTAAATTTGATCTTTGATTGTATTTCTTTCTGTGGCTGTATTTTAGAATCCGCTGAGCAATGATCTCATTTTGGACTTGCCTCATGATGGTTTTCGTCTCATGTTCGAATCGGGCTCTCAGAGATTGAAACTCATTGAGATCTATAATTTGAAGCTTGTTCGACTTAAGTACTGGTAAGTACAGTACGGTGTAATTGTTTCGTTGAGTTCAGTTCATCTCACATTTCTGGATGTTCTAATCAGTTTGCTAATGCTCGACTTATTCTGTTTAGCGGTACAGTGTTCAATGGACCTGATGTAAATCCCTCCGTGGATCAAATTGATCGTTGTTTCGGAGCCACGCGTCCCGGCTCCTATGACAAACAGAGGCAACTCTTTGCTCTCAACTTTCGTGGACTCACATTCACATTCCCGGTGGATCTTCAGTATCAACCGCATTACAGCCATGGGCTTGGGTCACTTCGATTTCCTGGAGATTCTACGCCTGTTCTGTCAAAGATCCTGATCTACAGTGGTCAGTATTAATGAATATGAACCTCCTCAACAGTTACCACGGTTTCAAATTCAAAATCGAGTTCATTTAATTTCCTACCCATATATCATTTCAGGAGTGAATCCAGCGGAGCCTGCAGTTCCTCCACTTCCCATATCTTGTTTCAAGGGACACGTTTATGCTGAAGATTGTCACGTAATCCGAAATGAGGCTGGTACTCGAACGCTTGGATTGGGACTTCGCTTATTCACGCCTACGAACAATGTCATGGATCCAAGCATCAGCTACTTCGAGCGAGAAATTATGTTCGGAGAAAGAGTTCAGAGTGTTGTGGCCAAGCTGGGAACTCCATCGCGTGTCTTCTACAAATCGGATGACAAAATGAAGATTCACTCAAAGGAGGCTCATAAGAAAGTGACCACGATCAACTCGGATTACTTCTTCAATTATTTCACGCTCGGTTTGGTAAGTTCAGGCTTTTAAATAATCTAATTCAAACCCGTTAAGGCCAAGCTTATAGCAAAGATTACTTAGGCATACTTAATTCTACAAAGAAGTGCAATCTATTCCTTTGCTGTAATGTTACCTTATTATGTTACAGGACATCCTGTTCGACTCATTTCATCATAAGGCTACTAAATTCATTCTCCACACCAACTTTCCAGGACACTACGACTTCAACAGTTATCATCGCTGTGCGTTTTCCCTGCGTGTTGGCCGAACTCCATCGCTGTCTCAGTCTCAGCCAACACCTCTCGTGTCTTCCACGGACAGAATTGCCAATATCTCCAACACTCTCCCAACTGGGAACAATAATAATGGAGGAAATGGAAATGGTAACGGGAATGGGAAAAATGGAAAGAACTCCAATAATCCCAATCAAAAATCCCCAAAGATGAAGAAAAACAAACAGAACAATGCAAATAACTCTCCCCCTGAACCCGCACCAATAATCCCAATGACCACAAATGTGGAAAATATCAAACCAGAGAAGAACTGGATTTCCGTGACGTACAAATCCCATTGGGAAGAAGTTAATGAGTTCGCTGGTGGATTTCCTGGAAGTCAAGATCGAATTGAAAGACCCGTTGTACTCACTCGCTCTTCTTCAAACAACCCTTTCGGTTCCAGTCTCTGCTACGGAGTTCAGGACATGATTTTTGAAGTAATGAGCAATGATCATATTGCTAGCGTCACGCTGTATCAGCAAGAAGCAAATTAAAGTTAGATCAAGTTATGTTTCAATTTTAAAATTGCAAATTGTACAATAGTATTTATTGTGTAGTGGGTAGTGTGTAGTTTAGCGTGTGACCGATTTCCAATCGCAATTTTCCTAGCCGAAACGAATGTGCTGTTTGTAAAAATGGGATTTTTATTTTATATTTCGAGAAAACACGCAAAAAAGTATCGTTTTTCTTTACTTCCTGTGATTATTCGGGCATTATTACCCAGACTTTAGGTTTAACAAGCAAATTCACAAACGTTAGTGGTTAGTATTTTAAATGTTTAAGTCAACGAGATGTGGACGTGGAAGGTATATGTTTGTAATTATGAATTTTAAACTTTTTAGAATTTAGAGCTTGACACAACAGCGGTTTCGTGCTGTTTGATGCGTCTTAAAATTAACTCGGAAATCCTACGTAAAGATAGAACTCATTGTAAAGTACCTTTAACGTCAATTATTAGTTAGTTTAGTAGCTGTTGATTCTGATATACGAGTCTTAAAATTATACGTAGACGCATTTAAAACCTACACAATACATTACAACCACAAAATACAAAACAAACAAAAAAATGTGATACCTAAACTATGCATGTACTGTGTACAGCTCCACGTAATTACCTGTACATTATTATTAGCAATAGATTTTGATTTAGCTAATTACTGTCTTTCTCGTTTATCATTCAACACGTAAACTTAGCATCGCAATGAAAATATACACACGAATACGAATAAAGCCCGAACAAAGCGTGAATTAACGGTTGGAGTGGTAAAATTGATTTTGAGAAACTGTGAAAGCATAAATTGAAACCATAATGTCGCCATAAGCAACAACGGAAGGTGTCAGTAAACGAAACAGTGGTATTTGCGATTGTTTGAATATAATTTTCGAGTTGTAGCGAAGATTAACTTGAGTTTAACTTAGGTATCATTGCAGACAGGTCGACAAATTCCGCTACTTTGCATCTGAACTTTGACATCTGGTGATTCGAAAATTAGCATTTTGACGGTTGAATTGATCTCCAGTTTTAAGGCATGGGGAAGATCAATCCAGTGGTCGAAGGCACTGCTTTTCCAGGCGTTCAGTTCATGTAAGGCCTCAACGATATGCTGTGTAATTGCAGCAGTATTCATACACAGTTAAATTTTCTCGGATTTGATTCTAGACGATTTCGGAATCCTGGGCTTCTAGCGGCTGTAGTGACTCAAACGTGTATAGTTCTAGCTGCTGGTCTTGTAATCATCGGAATTCTGTAGTAAGTTCTGATAAGCCAAAGCTAGCATCTATTGTCTTCAAATTTTTTAGCGATAATAACGTTCCACCACTCTAATTTTTAAACAGCGTCATGTTCGTGATTACCCTGATTACAATTCATCATTATTGCTACGATCCAGTAGCTGAGCACATTCCCGACTACGTCAAGAATTCAATGCAGTTTTCTTCGGATGAAGATACGGACTATGACGAAGAGGAGTTACGAGCTTTGAGCGCTTTTCAATTACGCAGAGGTTCGTTCAATTCAAAACTTTTTTTTAAAATGTATTGAATTCTCCTATGTTAATCAAATGGGTTTTGCAGCTTCAACCAAGTCTGGAACACAAATTATCTTCAATGACGGGCCTACAAACTCCAAGAAAACGCTGCTTTTGGACAGATTCCTGAATGATTACAATGATCGTCAACGAAATATCAAGAATTAAAATCTCCTGATGTCAACTCCTTATGAAAAATACATTCCAGCTTTATTTACAGTTGAAAATAAGTGCGGCATGAATAAGAATCATATTCTAAACTAGAAATAAAATATTAAAATGCAACAATTTCCTACCTTAACAACAGTTTAATCATTGCTTTCCTTTCTTCCCTTTGCCTTTTTTAACTTTCTGTTTTCCTTTCCGTGATTTGTTTGGCCCGGTTTGATAACTTCTTGGACCAGCAGAGGAAGGTTCTGATTTCCCAGCTCCATCCCGTTTTCTTTCTCGAATAAGTCGATTTTTCCCACGGGATCTCTTGCTCTTCTGTTTTAATCTTTGCGAAGCCTTGTACGCTTTGCTGTTCACGAGTAAACTATTCGTCGTCTTTTTCATTAAATTCTTCACATTTGCTCCGGCGGTAGGTCCCAGGGCTGGCAGGGGTTTTCCATTTTCGTCTAACTTCGAAATATCGGGTTTCTCGTCTTCCTCTGAATCCGACTCGGACATGTCCGAAAGCTTCATATGAATACTGTCCAGAGAACTGATGGTAACGGTCTTGGAGCCCATGACAAAAGACTGGCTTGAGGTTTTCTCCTCATCTTCTAACTGAAGCTCGGCATTTGTCATTCCAATAATGCTCTCTACTTCCGGGAGAATGGAGTGAGAACTTGAAACTCCGTGAATAGATTTTCTGGCCTAAGAAATACAAAAATTATGTTAATGAACTGATCCTCTTGACCTTGACCATCCATACTGGTCACTGGAATATCAAATGCTTATTATAATATGACCTGCGCTCTAATCTTCAGCTTTTCTTCAGTAAGCTGTTTTTAGTAATTTTTGTTTATGATAAGTCTTCCGCTCAAGCTTTCTCTTGTGAAATCCAGTAAGAAAATCCCTGGAAGCAAAATATAATCACCAATTAATAACCAATTAACGACTTTAGCTATTAGCTATGGCATGCATGCATGCAGTTAACGTAGAGTAATACAGATAAGGCAATGGCAATATGAAGGACTTACTTCCTTGCATCGGGGTCAAAGGTGACGGTAACTTTGGGCTTACGAAATGACGTTGCGTATTTGCTTTTCTTATCCACCTTTTTTGCAAACCTATTTTTCTTAGCCCTCGCCTTGTACTCCTCCTTTGTCTGCGTCACCTTCTTCTTCTTTGGTTTATTAAACATTTTCAAGCGTAGACGTCAGTTACTGATATTTTACAAAATAATTGACCTAGGTCAAAGTTCACAGGTGACAGCAAGTGTATAATAAAACAACTGCGAGATGCACGCCGTAATTACTCAAGCTCGAGAACGTGGTTATGAAATTTCAAATTAGACTACTGCGCGCGTAAAATCTGTCGCAGGATTTGCTATTGCCTTTCACACTACCGAATTAAAAATATTTGCAGCATTGACCTGGTGCTGGGACAGCACATTTTTATGGTTTGTAAAATACTTAATGATTCCTTGCTATCGAACTACTTAACAAATTTAAATAAGCAGCACACAATAGTAATTGTTTCTAATTATTGCCGCTGATGACCTGTCGAGTAATCAAACCAGCATACCAGAGCACCAAACCAACCCCCATGCACTATGCACCCCCCACCCCAACCATAAAATTAAAACTAACCCCCTGCTTTCTCTCCGAATTGCCAATTGCATAATGAATTACAGCATGAAATTAAATTATGCTCGGACATTACAAATTAAACAAGCTTTATTTCCACTAAGAAACTGAAGATCACATAATTGATCAAACCACCAAGTATCTACTTTGTAATAAACACCATTTAAATACTTAATTACAGTACAATCATATTTGACAACGCATAATACTTAACTTTACATTTATAATTCATTCAGACATGAATAGCAATCATTAAAAAAATCGAATAAAGAAAATAGTTTGAAAAACGACATGTATGCTAAACAATGATTGCGCTCAGTAACTATAAACTAACGAATGTGCAAAACGAGCTAAATCAAAAATTAAATTCACAATTCAGGTAAAATATAGCGCTGTTCCATTAATCTTAAGTTAAATAGGATCACATTTAGAGGTTGACATACATTTCAAATTGTACAAGGTAAAAATACTGAGTTTGGCTTTGGGTATAATTAAATTCATTTGTGGACTCTTATTTACACGAATACAATCATCATATTTCAATTTCAATTCAAGTAGGTTCTTTTGTCGGTACATTCAGTATATGAGTTCACAGTTTTTTAAAGCAGCACCGGTCATTCGCTTCATTCGGAGCTTAACGGTAATTGATCATAACGAAGCTAATCAGGGCAAACGTATCTGGTACGCTTTATCATAAATTTTCGATATGTTTTGGTTTAAGTGGGTAATGGCCATTTTTCTTTAATCAGTTGGAATTTTGATCTGATTTTTGTCCGAATCTCAGCCAAGCTGTAGGTATATAAAAGTGTAGAGATGTGAACGAGACTTTTAAATAATAAATCACTCGGAAATCAGAAAGAATTCGTGTTAAGCACAGGGCAATGCAAAAATTAAATATTTTTCGGTGGTTTAATTTTGGCCAATTCGGCTTAATTTTGTTTCTGTTCAGTCAAATTCAGATTTTTGAAAGTTCAGTGCAGGTTTTTGTCTTTAAATGGAGGAAGCATCTTTATCCGGAATGTTATTGAGTGCCGGCGGTCCACGACCCCAGTAGTAAAATGGTGGACCCATTGTGAAGCAGTACTTTTGTTTCAATGACTCAACTCCGTCCATCCAGTACATCACGTAAAAGTTACACATTTCGTCCTCGTTTGTAGGTCTATTAAGATTGAAAAGGTTTTAAATAACCTGATTTTGAAATTTAGCAAAATCTGTTTGGAAGCCTTCCAAAATGGCGCCTTACCCAATTCTTGTGATCCGATTTCTGTCGCTAACCATCGTGCATCTAGCCGCCTGAAAAACAACGAGAATTAAAACTGTGTCTAATTCTTTGGCATGTAAATTACCAAACCTACCAAAATGTCTCCTTTGACAATAGTCATCTCGTTTGCTACCGGATAGAACATCTGCGGTCTCATGGGGTTCTTCTTACCAATCAAAGTCCACTTGTCTTTTCCTGCAATTCCTTTACGTACCCTGTAGCCTGATACCACTCGACCTGGTAGCAAAAAAAAATGGCATTATAGACTAATTGGATTACCAACAAAGCTTGGGCTGAAATCTCTAAAGATTTACCTAATGAGTGGGTGTGCGTGCGGAATGCAAATGGATGCAAAGTGACGGGCTCAGTAATAGCACAGGCAGATTCCATGTACTCCGTGCTCTTGGGCGAGATGAATCCGTTGGTACCCAGCAAAAAGACGCCGGCTGATTTGGGTTGACTTGTCAAAACCAAACAGCTAATTTTTAATTCATTTCTAACTATTTTAATCTCAGCTTACTAATTCAAGCTTACGGCGTCTCAGTATAATGCAGCATTACTCCAGAATCATCCGATTTTCCGTCTAAATTTCAATAAAAATCGGTATCAGAAATTGATTTCCTAAATTCCTGACCTTAAAAATCACGGCAGTGATTTCGACAGATTTTGACCATTACCTTCCACAAAACTGGTCACATCCGCATAGTGAACCTGGAGAACGAGGTACTGAACCGGCGTGGGTCCTCCGACCTTAAATGCTACACCTGCTTGGAAGGTCAAGCGGTGGAGCGTCGCGAGCCCAAGCGTAAATGACCTGTGACCCCTTGGCACAAGGACTCGCGCTTTTGAGACCAGGATGTTCGAGCAGCTGCCATTTCTCCGCAATTCCATACTTCCTCAGTACTGCCCGGACTAGTGCAGCCATATAGGAGCATGTGATGTGCAACGTCCATTGTAGCATTTGGTTCGAAGCCAACTGCAAATTAAATGATGTATCAGTAAAATTGTATTTTTTGAATTAAATAGACAGATTTAAAGTGTAATTAAATTACCGATATAGTACTCCTGGGTTGGGTCTACTCGGACTGGTGTGCATAAATAGGTTTCCGGCTAAAATTCAGCAAATAAATTCTCCTTTAGCGAAATTTTAATTAAATTAAACATTATTTCGAGCATTTCAAGATGCAATTTTTACCTTGGTGGGCCTAACATCCGGCATGAAAATAGGAAACGAATATTTTTCGAATGCATCCACGCCATTGTAGCACCATAAGAATCCAAAAACTAAGATCTGCCTCACAAATTTTCTTAGACAACTCTGATCCTTCCAAGTAGCTGCCATTTTCTTGATTTCTTAGCTACGATGCAACCTTCAGATACCTCGAGCTGTAACTTCGAATTAAATAAAGAACTAATATTTCAAAAATGCTTACAATGAATTTTCAAGCGGGGATTAAACTTGGCAGTTTCCGTGCCGTGTGCCTATAAGGGCTACTGTTTGTATGTATATGTCGCAGTAGGGAAAAGCCACAATATGCTGTTTGCTGTTGAATAAGCTTCAGGATTTTTGATTGCTTATCGTAGGAGGACGTGACGTTATTCCACTTTTTCAAAGAGATTCGAGTCCAGCAGATCGATAACTGGCGGAAACGCAGACGTGCTTCTAAACTTCTACACTTTCATTCACTAGAACTCACGACAAAAAGGCAGCTGCGGCCTTCTTAGGCGTCCAAGCTGGAATTATGCGGGTGGGCGGTTTTTAATCCCAATTTTCCGTGTTGACACCAAATACAAACAATGGACAATAGCCCCACGAATTTCTATGCAGCTTCAATGCTAAAATATAACTGAAAGCTTTCTACAGTTTTTGGAAGCTTCTTCCTTGTATCGAATCGCCTGTCTGTGGTTTTCACACCGCAATGTTACGGTTGAAGACGATGAGCTTGACTTTATAATTTATAAAACTCCTATGAATAATTTTGCGACAGGAACTCAACGACACGATACTCCGACACTTGGGAAATTCTTGGTATAAACACGAGACCCGTTGATGCTTTCGTCAAAGACGGCTTAAATCAGATGAATGGCAGTGTCACCAGGCACCTGACTGGGATTTAGCTTTAGTTGAGGCTTTAGACTAATGATACTAAATCCGTGTCATTTATATGAAAGTCCTATCTAACTGTGCAAGCCTATTTTGGTATTCAGCAGAGCTTCCTACACGCGGCAGGAGAGCGTCTTGTAATTGGAATTGAACTTCATCTTCTTATAAAAAGTCTCAATGCGAATACCTGTGATCGTGAACCTGAATCTTTTTGGTCAGTCGAGCATGGCATAACAGAAGAGCTTGGGCGTCCACGCGGTTTTGGTAAAGATGCTTTTGTTACTTTGTACTTCTGATTTCTGATATCCTTACTAAGGAGCGTCATTATTTTAGCTGTTTTTATACGAAAGTGCCATTATAACGGGACAGCAAAACAACAAAGTTGCAAGTGAGGAATAAAATGAAACACACACTGCATGTGAGATGTACAAAAATACGAAATCGGCTGGCATAAGCCAGAGGCCTTCTAAAATTAGACGTTTATCGGATTAATTTAGCTAGAAAACGCTTTGGCGAAATCGACAACTCGAGAATCTATTATTTGCGCCAGACAGAAAAGCCAATACAATTTTCGATGAAAGTTAAAAGTCATGGTCATTTAATTCATAAACATAAATTGTCATGCTTGAAGAGTAACGTCTTCGCGGCACTGTCACCAACCCAGGTCATACATTATTTTCGCATTCCGTCGTCTTGGGTCGTGACACTTAACGGAAGTCAATCTGAACTGAAACGCCTAATGCTAATGCTGGTGTGACTTGACTAAATTTACGCTTTACGTCTCTGAAGATGCAGATAATGTACCCTACAAACATTATGTGCGTCTGTGTAGTGCGTATCACGTAGCACGTTAATCAGATGACAGATAATCAAAGAATGTTGACGATTAATGTCAAGCTCGACGTTGACGAGGCTATTTTTGCCAGAATCGTCCTACTTTCTCCAATTAAAAGGAGGTTAGGGTAAGTTTATTTATGTTTCGTAGAAGTAAGCTTGGTCTTGGTTGACGTACGGCAACGATATCAGAATTTGGACAATCGACGACTTTTTAAGTCCCTGAAGATGAAGAGGCACTTGAATCTATTTTCTATTCTAAAATACTGAAAGCCAAATAGGAACTTTCGCTTATTTAGTGAGTGGCTATTCAATATTTTCAAATGAATCACAAACAATGGAAATCAATGGAATTTAACTTTAATAATGAAAAATAAGGATCGTTGAGTTTTAGCATTATTCTCTTGTTTATTGACGTTTACAAGGCTTTTGATGCTGAGTCCAGCATTCGTAGGATTGAACTAATTCCATGACGGACATATTAGCGGCAGGTGTGGCCGGTATTTCTTCAAGTACTGGACTTGGAAGATGCGGCGTACTCTGACCTCGTCTGCTGATCAAGGACCGTTGATGCTGGAATCCAAGGGATGAGTTCGCTTGTTTCGCTTCCCATAATGTCCGGCTACTGATGCGCTAGCAAGTTAAATGGTTTACTTTAAATATTGCACCTAGTCTAGGTGTCAATTAGAGTTCGAAGGCTTCATAAGAATACCTCCCAGCCATGCATAAGACAATTGAAATTCTCGTTAGCAGACTCAGGTCTTCTCCGCCGCACTGGAGCCCAAGTGATATCAAATCCCGAGTCCATGGAACTTGACGTTCCGACAATAATGACCGGATTCCGAGGAGCCGGGACATTTTCGTGCGTGAAATCCACTTCCGCCTCATCCACAGCGTCCAATCTGGAAATCGCACGGCATCCAACCGGTTCTTTGATTCCATGATTCCGAGTTTGATCGAATGATCTGATGGAAATCCATGTTTAAATTAATGATTGAAAATTAAAGCACCAGCGAGGTATCAATTGATTCGACCGTGTCATTCGCAAAATAACAGAATTCTGGCGAAAATAAATCATTCAGCACGTTGGCAAAATGTAAGTATTGAAAATTCGATTTATTTGCTTGGAATATGGCGACTGGACATAACGATGCTACTTTGAACTGGAGTTGAGAAATTCTAATGATTCCGTTGACGTGATTGAATTTCTAAAATGCTTCCGCATCGGTTGCGGATCAACTGCCATGTTGATAGAAGAATTTCCGGAACTTTGATCTACGGTTTCGTTGTTCTGTGAAATTGAAATTTGAAGTTCTGTTTGAGTTGGAATCGAGCGGCTTGGAAGCGGAACTTGTGGGGTCACCAAAGATTCCACCAGTGGGACTTGTCTTTTCTAGGACAAAGAATGATAAATTAATTCAATTCGAAGTTAATTTCGAATTCCAGAAATATTGAATTAAAAAATCTTAGGCTCCTTACTCACTCTTTCATTTCCTTCGAAGCCTTCGATTCCAAATTTGCGGCGGCTGGTGGGAGCGGAAGCGGAGGTGGGGATGGTATAGCGCTGGTGGGACGTGGAGGAGAAGCCGAGGTCTTGTCAATAGTTCCTGCTTTTCCAGAACTTTCCAAGCTCTCAGCTGCACAGGGTTCTTGGGTCTTATTATTGTGGATTTCCCTGTCAACGGCAGCTTCGTGTCGCTGATTCAGCGATCGTGGGGGAGCAGGTGGCGGAGGCGGAGGAGCTCCACGACTTTTCATGTCAACAATGGAAGGTTTGTATGTCACTGCAGCTAACTCAGGTTCTAGATGCACAGTTAGCTCTTGAGCTTCAGGCCGGACTGTACCAGGCTTAACTTCAATTGTTGCAGTGGTTCGATATGTCTTCGGTTGACCTTTGGATTGGCGATGACCTTTTCCGGGTTCTTCTGTTCGTGCACTGGAAGCTCCATTTCTTCTCTTTTTTCGATGTTTAAACAGGTCGACATTAACTTGGCGATTCATTTCTGCAGCTTCCGTCTCGCGAGCAATCTTTAAAATTGCATTTGTTACTACGAATGACACGGTCAAACAATGCAGACAACCAGCTTTCTAATTACCATACATGCAAAATACCTACCTCACTCTCAAAAAACTGAATAGCGTTATTCAAATTGACTTTTCCATGTTCTTCAATATGCGGCTGAACTGCTGCTCGAAGCTTTGTGGGTC
>VNWX01001849.1:0-13784 GCA_009869905.1 Ceratophysella communis | reverse complement strand
GAGAGTGCCAAAAAAGGCGGCACACCACACCACACCACACCAAAAACCACACTCAAAGTGTGGTGTGCGCCCATGTATGGTCAGTGACAAGACAAGACGAAGAAAGTCAAAAGTGTAAGAAAAAAAAAGAGATTTGATTTGTTTTGACAGTTGACATTCATTGACATTGATTCCTTTTGATCAAATGTTATGATGATACATATTTACAAGTGAACCCTAACTAAACACCCGAAGTCAGAAAAGTGGCAGTTCAACCGGGTGTCAAGCGTAGGGCATGGCGAACATATGACATATGACATAGCTGATAAAATAGCTGTAAACGCAAAGTGTTACATGTTGCATGTGTGCGGGGTAAGTATTTTATTCATTATGCAGTAACTTGACCCTGATACTGCTGGCAAGAAATAACATGAATGTCAAATTTAATTGCATCCTGCAAACGAATTTGTGGATTGAAACATAATGTAGTATATTTGTTTTGTATTTGTTTAGATCACCTGCCTGTTAACAGTTAATGCGAAGTCTACTTACAACTTACCGCTCGCCGCTGTCATGTAGTTATGTACGTCCTGAAGAACAATTAAAGTCGCATTGAGCATTGAGATTGTTCATTATCCACCATGGATAAGTATGCGATACCGGCGATACCATTCTACATGCAGTTAAGAAACTGGCATTTAACGTCGTGTGTCGTGTTGCGTAAGTACGGAACTTCTACGTAAACGAAGATATGTAACAATTGCAAATTGAGAGTTCTTAAAGCAAACTAAGCACCAGACACCAGGAGTTACACCATTTTGGAAATTTACGAACTAATAACATGGAATATTGAATAAGTACACAATTTACAATAACCAATTCCGAATTCGGATTCTAACTAAAACTAAAGGACTAATCGGAACATTTAAAGTTAAGTTGAAATTATTAAAATCGGTGTGGACTGTGGCTGTGACAAAATTTTAAGTTACCAGTACTTTTTGTATTTCTCAACACGTACTTTTCATCAAGTATCAAGGTAAGGAAAATTTGACTCTACTTACAAATTTTGATTTCAGCAAAAGCAAAAAGATAATTATTTTAGTCTAATTTTTAATCTAACTGGAATGGAATCAAATGCGGTGACTCTACTAATAAACTAAAGTGAGTCGCCTCGATGAAATGCTTTCAGCAATAGAGGTTTCGGCGGTTGTGAATCGTGCATGCTTCTGTTATCTTGCTGATAATATTTTCTACTGCTTAATTCTGATGTGCTAATAAATATTTAGTTTTCTCGTTCTGAAACTGCGCTCTAATAACTTTAGAATCTTAAGTAACAGCCTAAAGTATGTATAGAGCAATGAATGGAAATTTTCGATACATGGAAAGTACTAAAATGCACGTTAAATTTGCACCTGCAAGTTCTATACACAAAATACTGTTTGATACATGATCTAGAAGAGCTCAGATTATTTTATGGTGGTCGGAGACTCCAGCGATCGTTTCAAAGCACTAGCCTAAGCTATTGTATTAGGTGGCAACGATTGATTAACCCTGAAATTTTAACCCCGTAAAATTTGGGTTATAGGCTCTGCATCCGTAAAATAAAAAGTATTTACGTTTGCACTATATAAATACGTAAATGAGTACTTTTTTGTAGTAGAGTTTTGCATTTCAATTTAGAATGTAAAATTCACAAATCGCTTTTACGTTCAAGTATTATGTTCTAGTCTGCATGTAAACTGAAAACGTTTACCTTTTTCAATATATGAAATACATAATGAGCTATTTTACTGCGGATTAGCTGATGATATTATATTAGCATACAAGTTATATTAGACAGGAATCTTTGAATCATTAGCTAAGGTCGCCAGGTATGATAGTGACAACATAAATCGGACCAACTTTTAATTTCAATGAAGTGTTTTTTTACCACCTCTACCATCTAATTTACATTTATCAGATTTCGATGAACGTTGAAACGAAAAGATACATAGCACTACTTCCTAATGCTATAACGTCGCTTTTGTTGAATTTTGGCTTCCACTGGAGCCGCCTGTAATTAAATTCACCTGCTGCGTTGGTCTCGGCTACTAAAATCTAATCATGCGTCTCGTCTTCGGCCTCCTGATTTATGTTGGCATAAATTTGGGATCGATTACTAACACTAACACTAACTGATGGTGAAACTCGGCGTCCTATCATCACCTCAGAGATGGTTCGCGTTTTCCTTAAAGCGCAGCAACTATACTTAAGACAAATACTTGAAATTGGAGTTAATCGCCTAATTACATTGTAACGTGGTATTGCCTGAACATTTAGAGTTCAGTAACCGTTGCCTGATAGGAGAAGTTTATTATTAGGAGGTGCTTTGGGTAGGAATGCGGTTGTAAAATGTAATTTAAAGACGGTTGATGTGATGTTGCAGTATAAGATAAATTAACGATATGAGCTTGAATATGACCAATTATGATCCCCATTCGCCCATTCGTAATTACAGTGTATTTAAAAACACAGCTCCTGTTCTGCTATTTGTATAAACTATTCTCTATTCAATTTTATTTCCCTTACAAAAGCTCAATTGTGCTTTTGTACTCAAAAGTGTTCATTTGGAAAAATTGAATGAAGACTGGAAATGAATACACGGCAACCTCTCGATAAGCTTCAAAGTTCCTATTATGCTTGCGTGTGTACAGTACATCCTAGTAATTTAACCACACAAACTTTAGATTAGCAGAAACTGGCATTGTGTAGATTCACAAAAGCACACAATCCCGCATTCTGTATGGATTCATCTGGTTGTTGTGGTTTGTGGTTAGTAATGAAATGTTAATGAACATTATTCACCGTCTCATATATTCATTGGTTGTTGGCTGTACGTGTACAAAAAGTATTTACGGTTAATTAGATTATTAACCTTTTTTTTGTATTTGTGGATTGAATTCAGAAGTACGTGCAGTCATAAAAATCAGCCATAGCATAGGAGTGCACCACCGAGCTAGAGCAGCATAGACGCCAGGGTAATTAATATTTCTTGCTTTCACAATTCAGAATGCATACAGTCAGAATCTGTACTAGAAACTGGTAATCAGAACAAAAAAGTGGGAAAAATCCAGGCAGGTATTACAACCAGAAGGCTGTAGTCATAGTCGATGCTAGCAGCCAGCATACATTTAGTAATATACCTATACCTTATAACACATGCCAGTTTCATGGGAAATGGTCATGCAAATCAGCATCTGGTCGGATTGCTATGTATTTTATAGGGCGGTTTTAGTTTCTGGTACTTACACTTTTCTGTATTTCTAATAATGAATTTTTACTCCGTAGGTATTTTTGGTACCATTCAATTCACGAGCAGACGCCATATTTCCTTATCACTGAAAGCTGCTTATCTTGACATGAACATGAGTGAATTGGAAGACAGTCGATTCCGGAAAGGTGGACACTCCACTTCCGCTCCAACATCAGTCCTCAGCTCACCTGAGTTGTCTTCCTTATCATCAACCTCAACCTCAGCAGCCTTGAATGCGAGCATTGAGAAGTCGGCCGAGTGCCTACTTGCTGTCCTTTCCCCAACAACGGATCTCATCTCATCTCAACTTCATCACAGTTCCTCTGTCAATCAGAGTCAAGTCACATCTACCTCGAGCAACAGCAGTAGAAAAAGTAGCAAAGCAAGCGCCACCGGTAGCAGCAAAAGCAAATCATCTAAAACTTCGAGTCAAAATTCCTCGGAATTTCGTTCGGAATCTAAAAATCACGGACAACCAGTAACCAGTAACAGTGCAATGCCTCCTCTGAACCGAACGAATAGTAATGTGAGCAACAGCAGTGTCGCTGGGTCGCCCGAAGTTCTCGATAATGAAGGCGGAAATGGAGAAGGAAACAGGGAAACGGTTTTACCTATTATCAAACCACCGCTTGAAGATTACGTTGTAGAACAAAATTCTGGTGCCGATCGGGAAGGAAACAAGGCCGAAGAAGAAAATGATGGTGATGACAATAGCATTACTAGCGACATTAGTCGCTTGGACAATCCTTCAGACACCTTTCACACGCCAAGCGCATCTTTGCATAACTTGGCAAATACTGATATGGATCCTAAATATCAATTTACAATGGATTCTGATTCAGGAGGAATTTCTCTTGAGCACGAAAATATGGAGTTTTTACGAAAAGAAGTCTCTCCGGATTTTGTTGGTGTATTTGAAGCCATAAGTCCCAATGGTTCCGAAGATTTTTCAGGTTCGGGCTCGTTTAGAAATACGGATAGTTTAACTGATTCGGCAAAAAGCATTATGAGCGATTCGAGGGAAAGTACAAGTTCAAGTGGAAACAGTGCGTCCAAAGATGGAAATCTCCAACCTGGAACTTACAATTCCAAACCAAGTAAGAAGAAGATGTGGTACCACGTATTTACGCCTTCTTATAAAACTCGAAGTGGAGACTTTCGGAAGTATTTTAAAGATTTGCCATCAGATGAGCGACTGATTGTTGGTAAGCACTCTATTTCTTTTCCCGAATTGTTAATGTGGGTTTCGCACAAACAAGTCTAATGTCTGCAAATTGTTTTTGATTACAGATTATTCCTGTGCTTTGCAAAAAGAGATTCTAGTCCAAGGTCGTATGTACGTTTCGCAAAACTATATCTCGTTTTATGCTAATATATTCGGATGGCAGACCAATCTTACGATTCGTCTAAAAGATATAACTTCAATTACCAAAGAGAATACTGCACTCGTCATTCCAAATGCAATTCAAGTGACTACCAATAACGATAAGCTATTTTTCACTTCATTTGTGGGTCGAGACTCAAGCTACATTATGCTTTTCAAGTTATGGCAAACGTCTCTTATTGACGAGGTAATTATATTTTTGAAAATTCGAGCTGCGTAAAACTGAGCAGCGACTGGAGGACTCGAAGGTCTAATTTTGTTTAATTATTTATTCCAGCAAATTTCAACGAAAGAATTGTGGAAGCTAGTCCATGCCTCGTATGGAGAAGAATTGGGAATGGAAAGTGAAGAGGAGTCTGAAGAGTTTATGTCCCTCAGTTCGGGCTCTTTAGTTAACGCTCCGAGCGTGTCCACTCTACTCTCGCTGAGTGATGATGGGGATGACAACGGATCGATACAAATTGTGCCGGTAAGCTCTCGATTTATGAATTTTTAATCCGTCCTGCGTTGTCACCCACATTTCTACTTCTGGACTATTCCTATTCCTACCTGCTGCTTTAGCTACCCGTTCTCGGCTACTTCGTTTTAGAGTATTACACGTCATGAATTAAATATGAGCCTATATTTGCCCTGCCCGGCCTCGTCACCGAATCGTAAATTGTTAGTAGCTTATCCAATACTCCAAAATTTGAATGATAGCAAGAGCCTTCGAATATAGTGAAGGTATTTTCACCGTGAATTAAGCTGATTTTTTTCAAATAGAACTTACGTAATTCTAGTCAAGCATTTTAATCTGGCTGAAAACAAAATCCGTTGATTTTGCTGTTGATCAAGTTTCACTTTAGTGGACCTATATATATTTCTGAATGCGATATGCGATAAAAAAAACTCAGAATATTGTAGGTTAGATCCATGGTGAATATTTTATTACAAATTCCTAAAAGCAGTATTTATTCCGGGATATTGATGATAAGATCAGCAGCATAAGGAAAGTTAGAAATTACTTATACTTGCATGTGAATTTGTAATTGATGGGTAATCTTCGAAGAGATATGTATCAGGATGGATGTGTAGAAATTTACGCATTTATTCATTCCTGGTATGCGATGGGGTTTTTAACTCCAACTCCAGTGTTCCCCATGGGAATGGCCATGAATTCTGGGACTACGGCTGCGGGTTCTAAATTCTAAATTGTGAAATGTCATTCCTACTTCTGCTATTCTCTAGCTTCTAGCTAACTTGTGAGCTCTTACCGGTCCACTCCTTGGTCAATATTTTCATTAGAAGGAAAGTTTCTTCCATGACGAGTCGAAGTTGAGAGCATTTTGGAATATTAGTAGCCACTTGGGTTAAGTTCTGGACAGGTTTTAAATACGAAGGCTAGTCTCCAAATCTCTTAACGCTCACTATTTATGAAGTGCCGTATCAAAAGCGAAATAATAGTACAAAATTGTGATTCTTAAAGTGAAGCTGAAAATATCAGATCTGGATATATTTTTGCTGGTGTACTACTGGATATAAACTTTTCTACATATTTGTAGCGTAATCTATTGTCTTTCTCCAGCCCCTTGTGCATTTATCAAGCTTGTGTTGTGCTTTTATAAGTAAACTGTTAACGTCGCAAAATTTCGTGATTATTTTACCTGCATTCGCTCTGAATAATGAAGCTGCACCGAGTATTAATGGTAGTTTGGATACACCATTACCTATAAATATTCGCAATAAATAATGCACTGGAATTTTCGCTATTAGCCTAACTTTGTATGTAACTACCGAAACTTCAAACCAATTCCTAGATCCGTCTACATATATACTGTGATCGATTCATTAGCATTAAAATTTTGTGTTTGTGTAACAAAGACTATAGGTTTGTACAAACGGTTTAACATAATGGAACAATATTTTTAAATTACTTGTATTATAGGTATACCTAAGCTAAAGTGACGAATGTGCTCAAAGTTCTAGCAAAAACGCCTCCTGATTCATTTTGTTGACTGTTATTGTTTCAGACATTTTTTCTCTTTCTCATGTTTAACTTTCACTTTTCACTTCATGCATCCAAATTTGTTTTAAATTCAAAATATGGTATGTATTTAAGTGCTTTAAATGTAAATGCTAAACTGAAGATATTACTCATTGTCATTTTATTCACTAATTCGTTTTCTGCATTTACTAATATGAAAGTTTTGCAAGCTGTTAGACACTGACACCTGCAGGAAACTGTTTTTCTTATCATTTGTTTTATAGCAAGGTGGATAAGGTCAGGCGTCAGGTTTTTATCTGCACATTTAGTGCAGCCTTGGTGAACTTGTAACTAGTTCTACTTAGATTAGCACAACGTGCAACTCGTGAGGTTTTATCTTCATTAGTGTTTGACTCAAGTGTTCTGCATAACCAGATGAAGAGGTTCAACTATCATATCCGATACATGTCAAACTGAAGCCTCAAGTTTACTCAGTTACCACTCAAATGTCATCAAATTTACGTTCCAGTAGTGGTTTCTTCGTTGGAGGTATTCGAATTAGAACTTCTAGTCCAACGAATTCCCAAGTTGTGCATAGTGAGATGAATCGAAGTGTTTCATTTGTTGACAAGACGGAGAACGGGAAAATTAAAGGTCAGAATGGAATATTAACAAATTCTAGCTCAGTCCAGACGAATTCATCAAGCTCCCGGCGTCCGCTGAGTGAGAACTTCGGTACAGATAATATTGAAAATGGAGGTTCACTCAGCGAGGCGTCGGCGTCGACGCAATCAGTTGAAACAAAGCATAACAATTGGAAACGGCGGTCAAAGCTGTTTCTTCCACTTCGTGGAAGTCGAAGCTCAGCAGATTTAACAGGAAATAGGAAGATCTCAAGTATTACTCCTATTTCAGAACCCGAAGGAGATAGATTGAGTCGATGTCCTGTTGACCCACTGTCATCACCGGTCTCCCCGCCGCCGTCTCGGCCAAGGACACCAGAGTCGTCCTTAGGCAAGCCATATGATGCTGCTGCATCAGACAGAGGAAGTGGAGGCGCAGGCATCTATAGAAAGGAAGTGGCTGTCAAGAACAAAAAGGACAATACCAATATTGAGCAGGTTAGATCTCGGGGTCAATAAATGTGATCCAACTGGTTATCAATGCCAGTCGTTTACAGTAATTACGAGCTTCAGTTCAAGGCTACAATAACTAGCTATTTTACTGTTAGGATTATACCTATCATCCATTATGATATGTATTGTACATGCAAACTTCTACAGATTGGGATTATCAGTATCAATCTGTATAAATCCGTATCTTTCTATGTTCCCTTATTTTGCCTTCGTTTCGTACCAAACGCAAACCCTTTGAAGAAGATCTTTAGCGTGGTAAATAATTAGCAAACATGGTAAATGGAAGGCTACAATTGTTCTGGGTGTTATCATTACATGTTAGGTTAGAGAATCGTGATCGCTTCGCTGCAATAGAGGCGATAATATGGTGCTTCTGCTTCGAATTATTGGTTTGTATTGTACATACTGATTCTTCTCAAATATCCCGAAACTTTGTCTTTAAGACAAAACACATCCTATTTGCTAACTAAAATTTTATATATTTATTACATGATACATGACCCCCGCTGGTTGTTCAATAGTTTTTAGAGAATGCCACAGAGTTCTGTATAAGGTATAAGAAACTGAAACCACAGGAGGAAAATTGAAGTAATATAACAAAAACATGCTCAATATATGTTGATTTTTATTTGTAAGGAGTCAAATGACGCCAATGGTTAACTTCCCATGTGTGAATTAGCTATTAACTGCTTCTACAGGTAGCGTACTTACGCTAGGTATTTGCGGTTCGAGGGTTCGAGGTAATTCTGGATTATAATTACACTACTACATAGAAACCTCGGATTTATATCTTATTGTTAGCCTTAAGACATTTAATATGCGGTGTAGAAAGTTCAAGGTTATCAAGTTATCTGGATTCAATTGTTGCTGTTTAAGCTTGGCATCATATAAGTAGCTTCGATTGGCCAGATGATGCCTGACGCGTATGGCATTGGAAAAATCAACCAACGCGTTACCTTTCAGGATTTCCTCCCAATAATGAATGGGATTTATGTCATTTTCCTGTCGTTCGCGCCCTTTCGATTGATTGCTCTTCAGCTTCTTCATCTGAATTCTTTAAATCAACCCCGATGAATGCTGCTGCCTGCGTCTGGTTTATTTCTGTTCAAGTTTGAATTTATTTTAGACTTATCTTATCGCTTCTCTAATCTACACTTGGAAATTGAATAACTTGATCACATGACTTTCCTTGTTGTTTTGTTCATGGTTAAAATAAATGTCTGGTTAAATCCTTTAAGCTTTCATCATGCTTCAAATTTAAGTTAGTCTCTAAACGATAGTGACAGATGAGCTTTGTGCTCGTATTGAACTTAAAACACAAACTTAAAGCCTCTAGAGTATAAATGGTGCTGCCAATAATTCAGAAGTTCCTGTCACTAAATTGACAAATCAATGGTAATTTCTGATACCCGATTTGATACCCGACTGCTTTTCCCGAAAATCGTTTCCATTATTACTTTCCATGTCTAATTTTTTTTTAAAAATCATCCATTTTTAGGCATCTTCTAAGTGAATTATGTTTCCTAATTTTACAGGTTTGCGCCAGCGAAATTCCACTTGGGGCGGTTTTGGAATCCACCAGTGTGGGTTCAAACCTTGGGGCTGCATTACAGAATGGAACACGGCTAGGTCTTGATGGACAGTTATCCAACGGTCTAGCGGTTCCCACGGATTTAAGTGATAGTAGTGATTCTGAAGGAGAAACCGAGCGATTGGTTCCTGTGGCAGCAAATTTACCTGTTGAAATTCCGGTCTGTCCAGTGCCACATGGGGAAGGCCGAATGGTGGTCAATTCTGTTATCCCGTGTGGCGTCGATGAGCTCTTCACTATGCTCTTTACGAATTCCAAGTTTTACTTGGACTTTCATTTATCTCGAAAAACCTTTAGTAAGTCAACTTTCGGTCTATTATTTTATGTTATTACAATTTTATAAAGAGTGTGTACGTGTGTTAAGAACTTATTTCTGTAATTAAACGAGTATATTTTCGTTATCCAATAGATATTGTTCAATCGGATTGGACAGAAAATGAAGAAAAGAATACCGTGCGTCAAGTTTCATTCACGGTGACACTAACGAATAAAATGGGCCCGAAACATTCACAATTGACTGAAACACAGGTTAGACTTTTTAAAAAAAATCTAAAACCCATTAAGGATAGATTTGCACTAATTGAATTTTTTCCCAAAAATTGCAGGTGTTACTACCCGTCAGTAAACCTGGTTTATTGTACGCGGTGGACGCTGAGTCAGTCAACGCTGGAATTCCCTACGCGGATGCCTTCTACGTCACTTGCCACTTTTGTATGTCTCGTGTATCTCCCCGAGAGTCACGTCTAATTGTTGTTTGCCAAGTCAAGTATTCAAAGTCTGTATGGGTCAAACGTAAGTTCAAAAGCAGTGTTTAATTGTCGTCGGGTTTGTATCCCGTTGTCCAGTTTTGTTTGGCCCATTTCTTCCGATTCCTATGACCATCCAAATCCAAACATAGTGTAATCTTTTCTCGTTCTGCGTTTGAATCTTTACTACTTTCTTGCAGCATTTATCGAAAAGAATAGTTACGCTGGGCTGGAAGAGTTCTACATCAAGCTTAGTCAAAAGTCTAAATGAAGAGTGTCGAAAGTCGAGCATAATTTCAGCATCACCACCGGCTTCTCCTAGAGTTGTTGGTAAATCCGGAAGCTTACCTCGAGTTAGACGCCGTGTAGGAAAGCGACGCGCGCCTGATATTCCAACTGGGGTAGCACCGCTTATTGGAGGTAACTGAACCATCTCAACTTACCTAAGGGTTTTGTAGCAACGAATAAATGTACCTATAAAGTAGCTAAACGTTCGGTTTTGTTTTTTTAATTTTTCAGAAAGTGAATTACCTTCAGCCGCAACTCCAAAGCCGGGGATACTCGGTGATATTGGAATTCCTTCTGAAAATACAATCTTTATCAAAATCATTCTCAGTATTTTGATTGGGCTATTACTGTTGAATGGGTTTCTGTACTTCAAATTGGCTAAACTCGAAACAGCAGCCCATACTCCACTAGTCTTTTCAACCCAACCAATTTCATTTAGCAAGTATGTTGCAATTCAAGGATGTTGTGCGATTCGCATTTGTAAATTGCTCTTAATTATGATACTCATTCACAGCGAGATGCCCCAAAATCATCAGGAATGGTTGCTACTCTTACAAAAGCAAGAAGCGCTCCATAGGTTCGAACTTCAAAAATGGCACGACATACTTCTTTCAGCTTTAAAAATATTGCATCAGGTAAATTACTTCTAGAGTGAAATTTAAAAATAGAAAGGTAAACGGGGATATTATATTAAGTTATATTTTAACAGGCGGAATCTGATCTGGAGTCATTGAAATCCCATATAACTTCATATGCTGAAGGCCGTGTCAAGGAAATTCCATCGTATTTCAAGACAACTCAAGAATCTGAAAAAGAAAATTTGCAAACCCGTAATAATAAAGATCAAGAGAGTAGTCTTAAGGAAGAGCCAAACCCAGATTTAGCCGTTAGCCACGCAAAAATCGGAGAATCAGAGCTGTAACGCAGTACTCGTAACAGCTTTACTTTTTATTTATATTTACATACTATGTAATCTACCTGTAATGGAGAGCGATAGGGGTGATTTCGCGCTTTTAAGTTCCGGTTTGAGTTGGCATACCTGTGATTTTAAAGGTGACTATTAGAATTAGTGCTGCGAGATACATACCAAAATCGAAATTACTTACAATTTTCACATCGGAGAAAATGATAATCGTAATATTAGAATTACACGAAATCGATATTGAGTAATGTGATAGTGGTAGCGTGCTACTTCGTAATCGGAAGTTTACCCTGCTGCTTTCGTTTTGTACCGTAAACCCAACTGACGACCCATATCTAAGCATTCCCGATATTCTGCTACTGCTCCCTGCTGTTGTGCTTGATTTTTCATTTTCTTCGACATTAGGCTCTTTTTGATCGCCTCTCAGCGTCAGCTGCCAAATTATGAAATGAGGCAGTTATCCTTTGGCGTTTGCTAAAACCCGTATTTAGGAATTACTGATTTTCGTATTGGAAAATACTTTTGTTGTCCAATTTTTTAGTTTAATCCGTTTAGTTCAATCATTGACTTTGACCTGTTTTGGCGAATTGCCGTCTTTAAAAAATTGAATCTAGAATTTATGTTCTCTCTTTTCATTAGTAAGTTATAGGCCTGTGGATTCATGAATTTGAGAAATAAAATCTTACAATTGCAGGAATTTTTGAAATACTAGCATTCGTTTTCTGAGAACTTATTATACCAGGTGGTGACAATTATTTCGACTTTCGACCAACGCAAATCGACGTCGAAGGAATCAGGCTTAGGTTGTACTAATATGTATAAAGCGATGACTTGTTGATTTATTCGACTGAAGAAAGGATGTCTGATGCTTGCATATGAATAGAAGTAAACACAGCAAACATGATCTAAATGACAGCATTTCGAAGTAACATGATCACGTTGACACATACATACTTGCTAAATGAGGATCTTAAGAAGTCTAGCGAATTTGGAATATTATTTAACTACGATTGTACAGTGTACAGCTATCCAGATTGGAGTGTGGAATAATTGGAGCTTATATTTAGCTGTGTAAGTAAAGAAGGGTAATGTGTGAGATGGCAAGGGGTTTTGCTCACATCCTGTTACTCAGGTGAGCCCGATATTTTACAGCTTGTACAGTTCTACATACATATATCACTGTGCTGCATAGCAGATTATTAATACACAATTACAATTTGGAATTACGAAGCCTAGGAAGTCGCTGGTCAACAAGTGCCGTTCTTCATAGCTCCATTTAACTTCGCCGACTTTGACTTGCCCAAACCGTCGACAGCACATATTGACGATGCTAACCTTCTCTCCGAATTTTTCAGAATCCATGCGTGTTTCGCACATTCTAATGCTTCCCATTCGGCTTTGAAAGCCGCCTTCGGGTCTTGAGGCATCGCCATAGCGGCTCCTGACATTTGATCTTGCATAACGCGAGACTGGTCCGCGGCATTGTTCTCTCCCAAGACTAGTGTGTAAATACTTCGAAGGCCAAATACATTCAGAAAATACCATGAAGCTGAGGACACCCAAGACGCGTCCAAGCTTGACAATTCGACTCCTCGTTGAAGCATGGGCTTGAATCGAAGCGTTAATGGAAATGGAACTGCAAACCAACCAAAAACATTTGAATTAATTTATATTAGATGTTACATCCTAAAAAGCTGGTGACTCATAGGAATTATGCTTGAATCAGTGAATGTATCAAGTACCAATATATCTACTTGGTTGGAGTAACCGAAGGCCAATTAACTGGGCAATGCTTTGAACGTTAACTGATCGTCGTCCCACCCTAAATCCAAATATCAATTCGGCCTTGCTTGCAATATTCTTCGAATTGCTTATATGTAATTGCATAAAATTTCAACTAGACAAGAGAATTCTAAATATTACCAAAAATTAATGCCTAGCAGATCTGTTTGCTGATTACTTGGCCGTGCTGTCCGTACTTACTTATCGTTAGTTAAGTATTATTTTTCATGCCGCACTCCTATGACATATTAACGCTCCATACCTTATGTTTCTGTGCGTAGGGTGTTCACGGAACTCATAATTTTTAAAGCGTCTCAGTGTGGCCTAACTTTTTAAGCTCTATTTTTTAATATGTACAATATCTATAGTACCTACTGCATATATTTATAATATGCCCTCTGTATTCTGTCGGTCGTCAGTCGTTGAGTCGTTATATATTACAATCGCTGATGTATGTCCGCTCGGACCATGCCATAACCCAGTCTCCACGAAAGATCAAAATACCTGCAAAATTTAGCCATTGATCTACGATTATTCATTAGTCTCATTACATTAGTAACCTCAGTCATTTGGATCCATGCAAAGTTCTTAAATGTAACATTACATATTAAAGCCACTTTGGAATTTTATGGTGCTCTACCCCTGGTTGTGACGAATCCCGAGAAGGTCCAATTGATCCAACCACCAATGACAATCATGGG
>VNWX01001848.1:0-13792 GCA_009869905.1 Ceratophysella communis | reverse complement strand
TGACCCATTTTTGACCCTTAATGACCACAGCGCGGTCACTCGTGTTATCTGCGGGGATACATTAGTACTGCAATCACCTCACTATGCCCAGAGCTCTGTGTACCAACATTTAGCTCTGGTAGGCTTAGTTGACCATTTTCTGACCATTTGTGACCCCAGAGCGGTCGCATATGGCAATTTCCGAAGCGCCTACCGATCGCTATCGAATTGAAACACTATAAGCTGCATATACTGAGGTTTTACGGTTTATTTAATTTCTGATTTGCAGTTTTGAAGCCCTTGCGCCCTACTATCGAGCTTATCGTAAGCAATATAGATGGCCGAACTTTGGTGACCCTGCGCGACCCCTAAACATCAACTAATCTGGATGAAATTTTTTCTACCTTATTTTCTCACCAAGTGGCATGATATAGGGGGGTGAGACCTTCACTTTTCAAAAAAGATACACATAGCGCCACCCTAGTGTCCATGGTACATAGAGACATACTGTCATTTGGGCTTTCGGATCAGTACGAGAAGTATTCTCGTAGAATAACTTTAGATGTGACTCTCTCCAGATCATCCGGAAGTTTAGACGTAATCAGGCGGATTTCGTAAACATGGACTGGGTGTCCGGTTTCTGTACTGCGTTTGACTTGCTGGGCAACCGAATGACGCCATCAAGTAGCAGGTCATATTTCAGGCAGTTTCCTAAATCTCATTTCTGTTTCCTGGCTTAGCTCAATACGGTCCCTTAGGAACTGATTAAATTTTATGTAAGGAATCGTTCACAAATAATATGAGTCAGTGTCAGCCCAATTTAAGAAAATAATATGTGTTATCGACCAAGGCAATTTACATATGCTGCTTATTTAGTTATGCGTGAAATTCCAATTATTACTTCTGGAAATATGAATGTTCTAGATTTTGTAGCTCGTGGCTCATGTTTCGTGTATACGTTTACATCCTACACGTGCAATTATGATACGAGCTATGATTCCTGACGCCATTGGAATTACGCGAAGCCGTCTTAGGCTGGCTTCTAGCTTTCTCACATTTCTTGAATTCAAAAAGAAAGCTGAGGATTTTCTTTTTATTTCCCACACCCACTTATCTTTAGACTAGGGAGTTGTCATGACGGGGATGAACATCTTAGCAGAAGCAGTGGGGAAAAGTCTAAACCATATGCCGCTTCTTACATATACAGAAGCCCTTTCAAAAGGTCTCGAATCTCGAACCCACTTGAGAAACTTTTCTTATCAGCCAAGCCTTATAAATACCAAACGATCATCCTGATATTACATTCAGTTCGGAAACACGAGCGTGTTCATCCAAATCCGTAGAATTGAAATCCCATCCGGATCTATTTCTGGCTTTAAATATTGACATTTAATTTTCTCGGCTCCGATAGAACTCTGGAAAAATAAAAAATAAATTCAGTTGTCATACTCGTTTCCTGCGGTGCACTTGTGAGCAAAAATGAGTGCACTTGTAAGAATTGCTTTCCTGGTTACCTTCATGTCGGCTCTGGGCGGAAAGGTTTTAGCCCAAGCTGACCTCGAAGGCCCCTTTGACGTTGAGGACTATGGTAAGTGGAGAGATACCATTAAAATTTTAGAATTAAAATCTGGGGTTTCGAAAGTCAATTCTGAATTTCTGCTTGCTGTTCCAGAAGGCGTCGACGATGAACAGTATCAGTACTGGCCGGTTCAATTGCATCCTTGGAAGCGATCCGGGTTCTGGGCTCAGCATCCCAGCGACTACAATCCGATGAGACGCCCGGGTTCCGCTGGTCAGGCACCGCGCAGCTCCAGCAAGAAGTCGTCGGATAGTCCGTACCATCCCGTTCCAAGGACGGTCAATCAGAACCAGATGAACATGAACCTTCGAAACGTCAAAGGTACTTCGGAGGACCTCGAAGGTGCTTTGGACGGTAAATTAAAATCGCCGAAAAGTCATATGATTCGCAGATATATTTACGTCACAAATAGATGATTCTGGACCGATATTTGCAATAATCAGCATAAATAATTTTTGAAAATTTTATCCTTAGAAATGCGTGATCGAGAAAAGCGACAAAGCCCTGGGAGCTTTCTTTTGATGAAGCTTGGTCGACTCTCAACGCCACCAAAAGCGCCAAACACGGTAAATCGGCGGGTGGACAGAAGAAGGCGAACTTAAATAATCGGAAAATACAACCAGCATTTCGAATAAATTCCAGCTTTCTATCTAGTCGGAAAACTTGTACTAAAGTTCAGTTCTGGCGATCCGTTCGAAATGTAGAATTTACTAAAATCCTCTAATTAAATATTTGAATTCAAGTCTTGATCCGCATTCATTGTATAGACCACGATAATTCATGTGGACACATATTAAAGGGCCTCTGATGCCCGCAGTGTACATTTCATTGAAATATATTAGTTTCAAGCTTTTATCGCTTTCCCCTATAGTAGGTAACAAGTTGTATAGAAAAAAAATCAATTTACCATATATAGACGAGTTGGAAGTTACCGGTCACCGCTCCGCAGCTTAGCTATTCGTGTAACGTATGACGCAGATATCAGCAGTATGTAAGAAACAACAAATGTAGTATTAAATAAGTAAACAAATATTGATGATCACTTAATTCTTCGTAAATAAAACACTGAATTTTAATTTCAGCAATTTGATTTGTCATTTCATTTGTTGTTTGATTGAAACATTTATGCCTAAATTTTGTTACGCATGGAGTGGCAAAAAATACAAGGCTTAAAACAGTAGTTTTCTCAATGCAGGACGAAGTAGCTTATAAAATCTGTTAAAATCCGTTGCTTAAAATTGTTGAAACATGTATGCCTAAATTTTGTTACGCATGGAGTGTCAAAGACAAAGAATACAAGGTTTAACACAGTGGGTTTCCCAAAGCAGGACGAAGTAGCTTATAAGTTGTTTAAAATTGTGCTAAAAAAAGCATTAGCGTATCACGCTTTGTTTTATCTTTTTTTAAAGAACGAAATTTTAAATCGCTAGCGTTGAGAACGGCATCGGCTTTGATGAGATAAGAGCCGGAGAAAGTCCTGGCTTTCACTTTCACTCATGTAGCGGTAGGATGCAGGAGATCTCTGCTGAGCGGAGTCGCAGTTTCGAAGTGATCTTCGAAAATGAAACTCGGTACTTCTCGCGAGTCTTCCCGAAAGCTAGAACCAGTCGGGAGAAGAAACTAGGGTTGGACGGACTCTGCTTCTAGAATTTTTTCTCGCTTCTTGTGTTCTATTTACAAGACAATACAGCTCTAAAACTGCAGCGATACAAGGTAATTGTTATTGGAGTAAAAGCCTAACCTGCTAACAAATCCATCATTGATCATTGCCAAGATGAGGGCTTTCCATTTTCGCAAATCAAGGCTCGCAAGTACACGAGGAAACATGTATTTCACCACGCTCTGCTTCTGCTTTCTCCATCAAGGTAATCAACCATTCTCAATCAATTCCATTTACATATAAAGAAATAACTGAGGATGATATTTGATGAATACATTTTGTTAGCACTTTTAGGCGTTGTGGAAGGAAATCCTGACGCTAAATTATTGTATGACGAATTGCTCACTGACTACAATCGGTTGATTCGTCCTATCGAAAACATGACCGATAAGCTCACTGTCAAACTTGGACTCAAATTATCTCAGCTAATTGATGTGGTAAGCTATGCATACTATACTGAAATACAACTTAGGAGTAGATATGTGGATTTGTTCAGAGTATGACCCTAATTGACAGCTTTGCCTTATATAAATACAACGCAATTTTACTCAATTTCTATGGCCTGCATGTATTTAAATTGAAAATTATTGGACATGGAAGTAAGATAAATTTCACCACGGATATTATTCAGTTAAACACGTTGTAACCTAATTGACACAATGAAATAACTTCTGTATCACAGACGTGTTTATATCCATCCATACAGATCCATGAATCATTGCTTGTGTCATTTGATTATGAAGTAATGCTTGTGTCCAAAAATAATTAATGAGTCCATCTGCCTCAAAGCTTATATACTTTAAAAAATTCGAACCTGACCAAATCAAGAATAAATTGCAGCGATATTTCCATAATATAAAATACTTGTAATGTGTGTGTAGGAATTTTGGAAAATTATGTAATATAACCGCTTAACTCGATCATAAGATAAATGAAGAATATTTAAACAATTTGTAACTCGAAATATCGTACTAATATATTTATTCTTTAAATAAGGCATTTCTTCTAATGATCTTCAGTGTCAAGTGATACAAAACTCTATTCCCTATGCGGCTCTAGAAATTTCAATATTTTGCTCAAGTCAGTGTTTTTTGTTTGCTGACTTGGATCAATAATCTCCAAGATTCTACATCTACATATTTTCCTAAGGACGCCGATCATTCGATGCCGTCTGAGAGACGACGTGCATAAATTGAGCAAACAGTTTCTCAATCTCAATTCGCTCCACTTTCACTCTATTTCGATTCTTTGGTCCATGATGCATGAATAACTCCACCAAACTGATGAGGAAACACAAACGAATGGATGATTTCATCTGTAGAAGTTGTTGAAACTATATTCTGTTTTCTATTACCAACTTTTTTGTAATACTTGCTTGCCTTGCTCTATTTTCATAAATATGTCATTGGAACTCTGTGGGTATCTGCTCATATAAAGTAGGAAGTAAAATCTAATATTGAAATTGAATTATAAACCTTAGAACTGGCTCAAACTTCACTTCTTCCAATACAAACATCCAACAAATGGTTTGCGTTTTCTTTTGACAGGCTTCGTATATGGGCATGGGCAGGCTTTGTACAGGCTTAATTCATTTAACATTAAGGCATCTGTACATTATTGATGTTTCGAATAGCAAAAAACTTTATTTGTCTGAACAAAAAAGTCACAAGTGATGGAGCGTTGAAATCAGTATATAGTGTGTCGGTCTACGTTTGAGGCACTTGATAAATACGGTTGCTAGAGGAAATCGCATGGTTAACGCTACTTAAGGCTTTCCCTTGGGTAGGGCTTGAATGTGAAAAGTGTTCATGGGCTTTGTGGTTTTCAAAATCCAAAACGCAGAGCGTAATGATAATTGAGATTGACATGCCATTCTATTCATGTCTTCGATAAGATTAAGGTACCTTCCTGAGAAACACGTGTGGTTAATTTAGTTTTCCTAAAAAGTCTATATCAAGCAGGGCTTGCTTTTCCCGGTGAAAGCTCTCCATGTTTGTATTTATTAACCATATTAATTGCGATTTAGTTTCTTGAAAGAATTGTTCAGTGCATTCATAGAAAATTTGGTTTCTATCCGCAGAATCTCAAGTCTCAGGTGATGACTACAAATGTAAGACGTTGGGATTGATACTTTCAAATTCTTTGTCATTTTCTCATGATGAAATAAATACGATTGCAATTTGTCAATTCTAATATGGTTTTCTTTTCAATTAGGTTTGGGTTCAACAGAAATGGTTTGATTATAAGATGAGCTGGGATCCAGCTGAATATGGTGGAGTTGAGCAGCTCTATGTACCTTCAGAACATATCTGGCTTCCGGATATTGTGTTATTCAACAAGTAATATTCTTCTCATTTATTCATTCAAGCATAGTATTTAATTATAGCTCCATGTAACTTTGAAACTAATATTGATAATTGCAGTGCTGATGGAAACTACGAAGTAACTCTGATGACCAAAGCCACACTCCACTACACAGGACTTGTTGTCTGGAACCCGCCGGCCATTTATAAATCTTCCTGTGAAATTAATGTGGAATGGTTTCCATTTGATGAGCAGAGCTGTACCATGAAATTCGGCTCGTGGACTTATGACGGATTCCAGGTATTCAATAAATACAACAAGTAATATAAAATAATTCTGGCTTCTGACTACTCCGAAGTCGCAAATTACAAGCAGGATTGAGTTTTCAGAAATTATATAACTAATTTAAAATTGGAACGGTTACTTGAAAGATCTTCCTTCCAATTTTATTCGAAATGTTAAAAGTGAAAGGGGACTTTGACTCGACTAAGAAGACGCATACTGATTCCGTTTCGTAGTATGCTAAATTACATCGAAATACACTAAAATCTAAACAAGCAAATGTATTTGTCTCTCGTTTAATCAAAATATGATGCAGATATAAAAACAAGGTAGTCACGAAACCCTTTGAAAACATTGTTTCTGTTAAGGAACTTAAACACTAAAGTATTTAATGTAAAGTGCATTCATAATTGTTAACAATATAAAGTTTAAAAGTAAACGCAAAGCTTGTCTTATCAAGGCTAACGACTCTATTATGCAGTAATTTAAAGAATTTTATGCATCTGAATTCTCAATTTAAATAATCTTACCATTTATAACCAATGTGTATCTACTTCTTTGTTTCGTTGGAAGATAACTTCTAACGTTACAAGAGGTCAAAATAAATAATTAAAAATGATAAAGCCATCGGCTAGGTCCGGGAAACGAATGGTTTAATGAATGAATTTCAGTTTCATGTGCTTGGACGCAAGCACTAGTCTTAAAGATAAATATTCGAGTAATGTAACCAAGCTCAAATTAAACTCAAGCCATAATTTAAAGAAATAAATTTTCTAGAAATTACAAAAGCGTTTCTCTCAAATAATATGGGTGGCCAGAAATGTCTGCAATCGGCGTCGGCAATGTGTTGCGTGCTGGCAGTTAGTTCAGCTTATTTCCCGAAATAGCAGCAGCTTATTTCAAGAATGCATGCGTCTGTAGTGTTCTTGAAATTAATGATAGAGCACAAAGGAAAGCAACAAGGCGATTGAGAGAAAAGGTTACCTAATGAATTACTGTTTGTTGTTATTTGGAGAAGGCCTCCGGATATAATCAAGGAAAGCACTTAGGCGAGAGTGGTGTTGAGTGCACGATGAGAGAGATAAGGCGCTCTACTAATACTACAGTTTCTTTTTTTGTGTTCGTGTCCCGTGTGTGAACAGGTTGATTTACAACACATTGATCAGAATACAGGAAGTAATCTCGTCCCTTATGGAATTGATCTCAAGGAGTTCTACTTGTCAGTCGAGTGGGATATTCTCGAGGTGCCAGCACGGAGAAATGAGGAGTACTACCCTGGAATCCAGGAGCCCTTCCCAGGTCAACATAAGCTCTTTTCTCTCTCGGGTTTTACCGGCAAAGCCCTTTTCCCAAGCGCACACACGACTAAAGACCTCAGGCAAAATAACACCGAGCATTTCTAGAAGGAAACGCGTGTATGACTAACTAAAATACTGACGAAAAATTAATTCAAATAACGTCGTATCGGACGTTTTCGGTAGCAAAAGGTTCAACTACAGAATTTTTACAATAGTCATACCGGGTACATCAGCTTGGACCCTGTCAAATTTTACTAAAATTTCCATATTTTGCACAAAAAAACTATCTTTCAGCTAAAAATAATCCTACGACGATCAACGAAGACAAAAGTGAAAACCGAATTAGGGCAAATTTAAGGCAGAGTGTCTGCTTGAATAATTTTTATTTTGTCAACCCGGACTACTAAAACTTAAGACATGATCAAGTTATAGAGACAAATTAAAAGTACGAAAAACAATGAGACTAAATTAGGGATAGATTTTCGTTGTCGAGGTCTAATGTCGCGTTCCCTGACACTTGGAGCTCACCTTTACTTCCTTCCGCCCATTATGCCCTTCTTACCTCCAGTTCCATCATTTGCACACTTTCTTTCTTTTTGTCTTCTTTCTTTTGTGCTCCGTTGCCTTTCACATTCAAATAGCTCCTGAACAGGTCTTCCAACTTAACTAAACGATTCAGCAACCGCTCTCCTTCAACCNCAGGTCTTCCAACTTAACTAAACGATTCAGCAACCGCTCTCCTTCAACCAACAGTATTTATCGCAAATCCCATTCACCTTTCTCCACTCAGAATCAGCTGGTAGTTTGAATCCAGCTGTGCTCTTAGGCTTGACATTTTTAGGGGCATTCCTGCGGTACCTCGTCGTAGGCCAGATGAAAGCGGAGAAATTATATACAGTCACACGTAGAATTTCAGGAAGATGAATAGCTCTGTACTAACAGATTCTCAAGTTTTTGGTGTGCGTGGAAGTTCGAGTTATACAGGATTCCCAGTTACTTAGTAAATGCTGTGGAGAAAGCTCCATAATCCGATTTTATTTTACGTTCCTCAATACTGCCTCGTTAACCATGGCCCTGATGTCTGCTTCTGTCCCGTTTTTCGAAAACTGATCTAAGAGGGCCTTAAATACGTTCGTTTGACTGGAACATCACGCTTGAGATCCGCCTTACTTTCTCCAAGCATTGTGCGATCCACATTTTAAAGTCACAAATTGCAATAAATAAAACGTAAAATATTTTTAACTTGACTCAAACTAAACTTTTGATGTAACTTTTGCCCTTAGTAAGTACTACACATTGCAAGCTCGACTGGTACCTCCAGCAATTCTAAAGTACAGTATACTCTATAATGTTATCCCTTCCCTTCTCACACAAATATTTATTCCCGAGAGTCACTGCAGAGCCCAGCGATGCATTTTTCAAGTCTAAATCCTCTCTGATAACAAGTTGTAAGTGGTAGAAGTTGTCATTGCTAAAGTTAGGAGCTCTGTGGAGCGGAAAGATGATTTGATGACGAAGTTAAAAGTTGTGGTTGGTTGAAGAGAAAAGTCTTGAGTAAATTTGGAACTGCTGGCATGAATCAGATGGAAATCTGGGCTTGAGGAATGGAGAAAGTTGAAGGGGTTCAAGTAAATTAATAGGTGGAGTCGAGGATTAGTGTCAGACAAGCCAACGAAGGAACGAGAAGGACTCAAAAGAGCGAGCAAGAGACTGGACAGTTGCATGGGTTGAGGTGAAAGTTTCAGCAACGTGACTTATTCCATTTCCGCTCTCTCTCTCTCTGCTATCTCGTCCCGACTCCAATAAGATTTCCTTCGTTTTTCTATTTTTGGGAAGTCCATTAGACCTCGTACATAGTACACTGAACTGACTCGTCGAGGCTTGAGACACGAAGATGAGACCGGGAAACTGGGCTATGATTTGTAGGGTCGTATCCTTCCACATATCGAAGAAATTTCTAATTTCATCTTGGCACAAATCCTCCACACAAAATTTTCTTCCGACGTTTTTTCGCGTTCTCTGTTTCCCTTATATCAGGAACGTCTGGAGAAAAAGGCTGTATGGGTTCACGGCTAATTTGGCATCGGTCATTTTGGCAAATGGCTATATTTGCTACCTATAAATGAATATATAATTTTTGCTTATAATGAGTCTTCCCTGAAAATCTGTAGATTTGAAGTTGGTTAATTTTTTTTAGTTTAAGCTCAGTTTTAGTCTTGGAAGCTTGGTATCGAAAGACGTGGAATTTCTACTGTTCTGAGGCTAAGCCCGATCCAACTAGATCCGAGACTGGAGGCTAGGAATATTACATTTCTTGCTGGGCTGTGTGGAGAAAGGAGCTAGCTGGTCCTTGTGAGGAGGATTCATGTGAAACACGACACAGGGAGAATATTAGAGGCTCTCTCCGGGTCGGTTGAGCCGAAGCTTGGCTTCCACATCCACCTCAGTAGTCCGGGCTCCAAGATGAATTCCCTAGAACGCTCGGGCAAGAAATGAGAACAATCCTCTTCCCATTCTCTATAGCCACTTTGTATTTACGTTTATTTCCCAGACGGCTTCTTGTCCACTCGACGGTGGAGGGACTCGAGGACATACTACCACATACTACTTCACTTCTCGAGGCAGTATATTTTAATACTTGGCCTAAGTGTATGTCGTAAGGCCTTCAGTGCACCCAATTGGATTGCCCTCACTTTTACGACCACCCATTCCACCCGCCCAGTCAGCCCGTCTCCGTAGCTCTCCTCACACCTCCCGCCGGTCATTGAGCCCGGGCTACGCGCTCTCTAATCCCGAAAGTGGAACTAGAAACAATGGTAGTCCTGAGCAGAGCCCCTACGACATTCCCTCAAGATTTGTATAGGGAGCTCTAATGTCATTTGTAGTCTACAAGTCATTTGATCACTCCGACTGGGTCTTGGCTTGATGTAAGAGAGGATCAGGGAAAGGAGCAGAGATGAATTGGATGGTGGAGACAAATAAAAATTGTCCTCTGAATTGGGTAATTACCCCATTTGTTACTTTTATGGGCAAAACATGCCTGCGTTAGCAAGTGAAGCGGACTACAACTGCAAATGATTTCTGGGGGATTTGAGGCGTTCGTGTTAGGTCTCCTTCCCCAATTCCGCCTGTCACTCTCCCTCCCCACCAAAGCAACCCTCTGCCTGCGTCCAAATTGAAAAGCGAGCTAATGAGTGCTTTCTCTTCCTGTTGCGGTTCTCCTCTGCAGATATCACGTTCAACCTGACGATGCGGCGGAAGACGCTCTTCTACACCGTGAACCTCATCATTCCTTGCGTGGGCATTTCCTTCCTCACCGTGCTCGTCTTCTATCTCCCTTCGGACTCGGGCGAGAAGGTCACGCTCTGCATCTCGATCCTCCTCTCCCTCACCGTCTTCTTCCTCCTGCTCGCCGAGATCATTCCGCCGACTTCGCTGGCTGTGCCGTTGCTGGGCAAGTACCTCCTCTTCACCATGGTCCTCGTAACACTCTCCATCTGCGTCACCGTCGGCGTCCTCAACGTCCACTTCAGGTTCCCACTCAATCAAACGGCTCTGCCCCTACGCCTGAACCACAGCTTTCTCCTCGCTTTCCCTGCCTTTCTTCCGACTGTCATCCAAGTTCTAGACTCTCCCGCATGCAGAGACTCAAATAAATCGTGCTGTCGAATTCCAATCCTGGATTATGTAATTTTCTATACCAGTCTCAATTTTCCTTCTAGAATAGGGCCAACTCAACCCCGATCCCTTCTCAATCAAAATGAGCCTTATGCTTTTAGCTTGCATTACATTAAGCCTGTTTCCTAAGTAAATTCTGTTTGATTTTCTCGACTTCGAGCGAAGAAGGGAGAAATGGCATGCACCGAACTGTAATTACATTTTGCTTCAGTGAAATGACTCGTGTTTCCAGATCTCCCTCGACGCACAAGATGTCTCCTTGGGTGAAGAGCTTCTTCTTGGAATTCATGCCGAGGATGCTGTGCATGACGAGACCCGAGTATCATCCCAGATATGCCTTTGACGGGGACTTTGGGACCAGTAATGAACAGGACTATGGAATGAGCTTCGGGACTGGGTACGTGCTTCCACTCTAGCACTGACTGACCATTTGATGACTCTTTGAGATTAATGGATAATGTCATCAAATATTGGTTCACTCTGCTTGTAGAACCCCGCGGCGTGACAGCTACTTTGACAGCAGTCCCCGGACCGAGTCGAGCATTGACCACTCAAGACAAATGAAGTCATTTTCCGACGATCCTGGAGGTAGGCTATTTATACTTCCTATTACTCTCTATGATGAAAGCCAGGGCACATCAATAATTTGAAGCTCTATGCCGAGTCTGCAAAACTCACCACAAACTTTTGCTGACACATCTGTAGCCCTGCTCCTAATTTGGCAGCACATATGAAGGACTCAGTGTTGTGTGCTCCTAATACCCGACTTATTTCCCTTTTAAGCTAATGTTCTCGGCACAAACTAAGCACGGAGTGCAGGCAGATGTTAATTTCCACATAAATTCCCGCAAGCAGAGACGGAGAGATAGGAAGCTCATATGAAAACTCCATTTCCAGTTCCTGGATACTTTCTCTTGTCTCTGAAACAAACACACCATATTGTGTTCCGCTGCAGATCTCTTTGTCTCTTGTTCATGCAGAGAGGCTGGAAGCTTTGCAAGCTGAACAGAGCCAGGGAATTTATTAATTAATTATGAGCTCAATTAAGGTTGAATAGCAGCTAAGCCCATCTGCCTCTTCTTCTTTATGTATTATGCATAAAGTTTTTCTTGTCAAGCTCCGGCTTTTCACTAATGAAGTTTGTGAACAAGCATTTACCCAGAGCACGAAGCCCTGAAATGACTCCTAGTTACCTAAACTTGAAATTACACTGGGAAAAGTTTGAATTGAATATTTCTGCCTTTACGAATCTGCTTACTCTTTTCATTTTAGATTTGGGAATGGGACGGCAGTACAGCCCTGAAATCATGGCAGCTCTGCAGAGCGTTCAGTACATTGCTCAGCATATCAAGGACGAGGACAAGGATAATGAGGTAAGCTAGCATTTACAACTCAAGTTTTGCAGAAAGTTTCACGCTACGCCGTTTGGCTCACAGCTGCTAATTAATATAAATTCTCGTGTCAGCAAAAGCATTTTGTGTTGTAAGTCTCGCTTTATTGAGTTAACTTGACGGAATGGACTCAGCAAAGTTTTTTCCGTAATTCTTGTTTATCGAGTAGCGAAAGCGTGGTTCTCGGTAATAGTTGAATCCCATCCTATCAAATTAGTCGGATTTCATGTACAATACGAATTGAATGTTACTTAAATTACACGGCTTCTGGTGTGAACGTAACATATACAACATGTATCGCACATATGGCGTTGCTACGTGCTCTACAGTTCAGGATAGCATTTTCTAGGCTTCTTTGGTGAGACAAGTACAGAAATCATGAAAGAAATGATTTGAGAAAAGAGGTCAGGTCACATCACATTCTTGGAAAATTAGCCACATTTTCTTTCATTCTGAGTTCTTGCTTTCTCCACGTCCGAAGCCAAAAAGAGGCAGGAGTCAAGTGAACTACTTAGTTTCTCTTTGGCTTCCTTCCTTTTGGTCGACGAAGGGACAGACCTCTTCCAATCAGTTGATGCTGGGAAAAGAGAAAGTGGGAGGAACTTTTCCCATTTCCTCCTTTTACAACTAATGAGAGTCCCTTGGCGCCCCAACACCCAGGCCAGCGACAAGGACGACGTAAGGACCCAGTTGCCATATAAGCAAAAGGCTAACTCTGGGGTCCGCATGTCGCGACATGACAGTTGAACGTCTGGGCTCTGAAGCGCAAAGCTTCGGTATAACTGCATAGTGTGTTCAAACCAATGTTGGATTTAAATCGACATCAATTTCAAAATTCTATCGATATGCAGTTTTGACGGCAAAATATCATATCGTGGGGAAGCAAGTTCTAATACTACGAAATCCAATAACGCACACAATTGTTCGTTTTATGAGAGGGTTCAAACCTGTAGGTTAATAGAGCCTAACAAAAAGTTTAAGATGTAAGTAAAATGAATACGAAACTGTCACTTTTTCAACGTGGAATTGCCTGGTATCTGTCGCTTAACTCTAGCAAAAGTCATCCTCTCACTCCACTGCTTCCTAAGAACGACCCGGCTCTTATCTTAAAGACCGTTAAAGAACCAGGTAGTCGTTCCTACAGTCAGCTCTCACCAAATCTCATCTTTCCAAACGCGACTCTTGCGGAGATGTAAACTTTTTTGTTTTCAACCAAGCGATAACAAGCCGCTACTCAGCCTATTATCTTTTTAGACTAAGTTTTTGGACCCCCGACAGCGGGATTGCTCTCCGCTAAATACTTGAACGTAGTCGCATGTACGTGTGGGTGTGCAGGAAGAGAAAAAGTTTTATTCTTATTCGCCAAGTGCTTACTACTACATGCCCGGGTGTAGGGAAAAGTTTACTTTTTCTCCTGGTGTCACTTTAAACCATTTACGTGAGGGGACTCGAGTCATAATTCACTCCAAGCAGTCAGCCTAACTAACTATTCTTGAGAGGAACTGGAACTAAAATATCATTTATCAAAAAGTCAGGAAATGAAGGAGGCAAAAAGTTTGAGTCAGAATCAGAATGAGAGTAATAAAAGTAATTGGAGAGAATCTCCACAACCTCTTTTTTT
>VNWX01001847.1:0-13793 GCA_009869905.1 Ceratophysella communis | reverse complement strand
TCCTCCTTTCTATTATGTTGCTCAAGTTGATGGGCTTGTCCACCTCGGGACACGTCCGTTTGGACCAGACCCCAGTAGTAATACCTGAAGTAGGCCTTGCTAATGGGCACCAAGACCCACTACACATAACCACCAGCCAACCCTCTACCATGCATTAAAACTTTTTGTTCAGGCGTCCTCCTAACAAGGACGCACAGAGACTCATACTTATACAATTGTGATTCGTTGCCAAATTTGCCACGATCTTTTGCTCTAGTATTAACAATTTTCGTTAAATATTTTACTGAATTCTTAGGGTCTCATTCGCATTCGAAATGGCGCAATGGACAGGAAGCTGAACACCACGCGAAATTGAGATTTCGCGCTCTGGAGTTGTTTGAGTCTCACTTTACCCCAACAGCTCACATGTTAGCTTTGACTGCTTGTATCGCACGAATTTGACAAAGCAAGGTGTATAAAGTTGAAAAGGCATCATTTCGGAGCTCTTGAAATCACTGCAAATATGAATATTCTTAGCATAAGTTGCTGCATTTCCACCTGTCTCTCTGTCTCTATTCTCCTTCCTACGCTTGATACTTTCAAGAAGTTCTTGTGGGGATACAAAAGGCCAACTTTTTTTCTCAGTAAAACTTTGGACTTGAAAAGAGTTTTTTTTTCACGAAGAGTGATGGGAGTGAGAAGCGAAAAAGAAAAATCTTCTGACTGGAATGATATGAAAAAAAATAGAAGGGAGACCTCCGAGTGTTGATATGGTGCACATGGACTTGTGTGTTCCGCTGAGCGAAGATCCCATTTCTTCTATGTAGCTGAAGCTCTGATGAGGCTTCATTCTGAAATTCTGATTCGAGTGGGTACTCTCTTGAGTTGCCATGCACATTTATTACGACTTCTGGCGAAGATAGAATGAGGTACGTAGTACGAGCCGAGCCCTACCACCAGCACTTCTCAATCCAGGATCATAATTTAAGCGAGGGCAGGGTGCATATCAAGCACCAGAGACCAAAGAAGAAGCCCTAAAATTTCGCCATGACCCTTTAGCACTCTCAGCAGTATACCTACTCAAACTCAGTCTCGTGGAGAGAGGTCGGAAATATGGATTTCACATTTGGGGTGTACCACAGGAGCACACGCTACTACCCGGGTAGTAGGGAGTGAGACCGGAGGAGAACGCGGAACTTCACTTTGGGGTATATCGTGGGACGAGAACGTATAGCTGCTTCGAGATAGGCAAGAGAGCGGAGCCAGGATATGAGAAAAAGGGTAGATTAGGCGGAGGCGGATGGAGGATGCGGCGGCTGCTGGTTGCTAGCTGCCTTGGTCTGCGTTCCACGGGAATTAATGGATGGCAGACGAAAAGGAAAAGGGGCTACATCAGGACTAGGACTGGGCGGCGTGGGTTCTTCACTTAAGATTAGTCAGCCTCACCCACCGGGTATTCAATTCATCTTCCGTCGTCTCCACAGCTCTCCCGGAGTTCTGTGGCTGGGGTCAAGGGTGAATTGAGCAGAGAGAGACTACTGCTGCTTCCAACCCCGAGACTCCATTAGTCCCCCCGTCCGAATCTATTGAGTCAAGATTCCATTTCTATCTAGAGCATGGAGTCAGGAGCAGCCGAGAAAAATGACGGGCTTGGATCGGAGTGCTAGACCGGAAAAGGGGGAAGGAGACAATTTATGGGTGGACACTCCGTCTCCCTGACTGCCCACGTGCGCAGGGCAGCAGTATGTTGATGGGTGAAGATTACTTGGTCAGTTCAGAGAGTCTTAGCATGGGCGTTTCACCAGAAGTTCCTTGAGACGGAATGCCTATTATTAAGAGCCTCAAGGGCGCGGCTTGAGTCGCTGATTTGATCTTTTATCCTCCTTTTTATCTGCTACCCTTGCCTAGCTACCCTCTTGAAATTCCTGCGGTCGTCGGCATAGGGTACATATTAATCCTACACGTGTTGTTATCTCCACGATTTTACGGCGGCATATAGGAACTGGGTCAATGCACCGGCATCCCTTGAAGTCACCGCAAGAAATAATGTTATAATGCTACTTTATGGCCCTCCCAATCGGTTATCGGTCGTGCTAATGACACCTTTTCGACTTGAACCTCCCATGGCCAAAATACTCGTAATAACCTTTTCTCCTTTACCCATAACTCTCACTGGACCATCCATCCACACAACTCGGCTCAACCAAAAAGAAACCTGTTTTGAATACCATCATGCTGGGTTGTGGATATATATATTTTTTAAAGCCCTTTTTTCTGTTTTCTTTTTGATAAATGAGCTTTGGAGTTGCCTTTTATTAGGAGTTCTACGAGTTGAAGGGTATTAGGCTTGGGTTCTTCCAGGTCGGTCTGTCCGTCTCCAAAAGCTTCTATGTGGGAACAAGATTATGAAATGTACATGGGGAACTCTGGCAGCCGAGTTTTCTCGTCTCGCTTCACTCGATCTTCCTGCGAAGCCAAGCCAGCGAAGCCTGAGTGCTCGAGCACAAGCCCTCTGCGCGTTCCATGGTGTATGTGCTCGCTCCCCTTCTTCCTTTTTGCTAGGGTTTCTTTGGTGGTACTGGTATGGTGCTTCCACTTCTGTCTGTGTGTCCCACACGTACCCCTCGGAGAAGAGGCAAGGAGGGGCAAGGGAAAAAAAACTCGCCTAGCTTGATGAAAACGAATGGTCTGGGTCCTCTCACTTAATACTCTTCGTCAGCCTGTCTTCCCGACCAAACGCAAACCTTATCTCGCTCCCAGAGAGCCTCAAGCCTAGCCAAGGGTAAATTTTCTTCGACTACTAACTTTTGTTTTCTACTGGAAAAGAAAATACTGAAGTCCGAAGAGAAAACAGCAGCAGAGAAAAGTTTGTGAGCCTATAGTCTGGAACCAAAGAGAAAGCCGCTCTTGTGCGTGAAAGTGCGGAGAGAACAGGTGTTTTTCCTTTCTCTCTCGCTCGGCTGTTTGGCTCTGGCTCGATTCCGCTTTTTAAATCGAACTCATTTTTGAACCTCAGGTGCTAAACTATCGAGTCAAATCAATCTGACACTTTGCAACGTAATTAGCCAGAATTAAATCGTGCCACAGAGCATACTGTATTCGTTTGAGAGTCCCTTTTATGTGCACGTGGAAGAGCATACAAAGTTTGAACTGAAGTCACGTCTTTTGACTGTCGAGATAAAACCAAGATAAGAAAAAACTTGTTGACTTTGTGAATAAACTTTTTTGGTCGAGATTTGAGACGCTGGAATATAAACCTTGTACTTTGTACTTTGACATTGAGGCCAAGCCCAGAAGCCCAGCTCAATAGTACTCTCGTTAAGAGCCTATTGTTCCTAAGAATCCTTCCGGCCACACGGCATTCGGCTGTGTGAACTTCCCTGGCGTCACTCTCAGCAGGCAGCGTGGAAGCTAAGAAGAAGCGGGCGGGAGGGGTGACGCTGAAGGCGAGCCTGGTACCTCTCGTCGGCACTGTCCTCGAGCCCGCTGACCTCTTCATTCCAAGCAGGCGAATGGTCAAAATGTCACACTCGAGTCGCAAGAGGCTGGTTCCTTCCAAAGTGAAGGTGAAAGTACGTACTCAAAAGCTATGCTCATTCAATTCTCTTTCTCTCTAATTAGTACGCTTAATTACTCATTACTCCAGAACAATAGCTTTGGAGGCTTATGGCATTTCGGTATTTCCATATCCTTGCATGCAGAGCGTCATTATTTTATCAGAAGCAGAAGCAGGGCCAGACGCTTCGAAGCTCGTAATGAGACGTAAACAAGCCCAATGTCGTTTGCTGTTCAGAGAAGGATAAGTACCAGACACGATAATACTTATTCTCCCACAATGACTGCCTCCAAGTTCTCTAATTACGCCAATATCAATGGCTAGCCAGATGGCAATTACACGTACCTGTAGCCCATTGTACACAATAAGCTACTGTAGAGTCAATTGACACCTTTAGTCAAGCAGATTCTCTGCGTTCTTAGCTTAATCTCAAAATCGCTTAATAAGCTGAAATCGAAACATAGCCAATTTCTGATGCATCAGCGAAAAATCGAATAAAACAAAATCATCTTTCTCTCGTTCTCAGATCATAATATCAGGGTCAATACTCGGCTTCAGTTCATATTCTGTGCTCCATCCCCAGCTAAAAATTTATCTTTATGCTTAATGGACATTTTTATTCTCGTTCTCAGATCATAATATCAGGGTCAATACTCGGATCGAGTTCATATTTCTATGCTCTATCCCTAGCTAAAAATTTATCTTTATGCTTAATGGGCATTTTTATTGTCCTAATCCTAGACACGACCCCTCCACAGAGCATTGTTTCGTCGGAATAGCAGGCCAAGTTGACTAATAGCCCCAGACCAGACCCTTCTACATATATTCTCCCATACTTATATTATTATGCAGGCGTTTGTATGTAAATGGGATGGGTTCGTTCGTTCCCAGTTCCCAAGTGTTCTTCTGACTCTGACTGTAGACGACAAGGGCGGCGGAAGGAGGGGAGACATTGAACTCGAGCGATAGGACTTCTCTCGATGTAATATGCAAGTGCCGGTCTTTTCAGCCTTCAGTCCCATACCTCTCACCTCGCTCACAAGGGCCTGTCGTATATTTTTTGAAAAAAAAAATAGCTCATGCTGGGATGACATGTGATGTAATCCTCTCAAAAAAACTCGCATAGGGCTTCAGAGCATAGAAAAAGGGTTCAAATGCTGCTGAATTCAAAAGGCAAAACCCATGCGAAGCGAAGCCAAGTTCCAAGGTGTGAGACTGACACGGACACGATGACGACGGCATTGAGCGAGCGTCGCCTCGGCTCGGCGTCCATCCCCATATCCGCCCTTTTACCAGCCAAGAAGCCCTGCATTATATTTGCGGAGTGAAGGGAAACTCAATTTAGGACTGAAGGAAGCCCGCCTTGTTTATAATGTAAGTGAGCCAGGGCATGGGATCTCCTTCTCTAAGGCCTAATGGAATCATACAAAAGGAAGCGAGAGAGGGAAAGGGCGTGTGAGAACAAGAACTCGGTGGGGCTGGAGAAAGTGCGGCCGTCGCTTTCTCCGCCGTAATGTACAAATTCTACGAGAGCCAGAAGGGAACCTTCCCAAGCTGGGTTTCACGTCATTTGGGCATGGGGGGTTTTCGGGTACGGCTTCATTTGTCTGCAAATTTAGGACAGGTAGTCGATTTGACCTCGATGACTGCTACACGAGCTCTTATTTGTGTAATCGCTCTCGAGCGCGTTTTCCGTTGGGACTTTCCCCTAATTATTGAGACCCTAAACCCCCAGCTTCTTTCTGAATTGACCTGGCTTGGCATGAAGCCTCTCCTCGTTCCTTTTGTGTGCCTCGCTTTTCTCTGTAGTACCTCCACTCCAAGTCGATATCACTCGAGTATTACAAACTAGCTAGAACTCCGACTTCGTGTAGGTGGGCTGAAGGTGATATCCGCCGCCTAGGCTACCCTCATTCTCTCCTGCTCTCTTTTCTCTCGAAAAAAGAGAAAGCGTGCCTGAATGTCCGTCGTAGATGGATGGCGGGTAGCTTGGCTGTTGGCTGCTGTCAGGGTTTTTTTCACATGGGGAAAAGGAAACTGCATATCATCGAGAAAAAAAAGTACGGCTTCGAAGGCTTGCTTCCAAGTTACGAAGCTTCGGAGCTCATGACAGGCGAAAAAAGTCAGAGAGGGGATTCGCGAGATCTATATAGATAGATACTTCCATTAGGGTCTGTGCTAGGCAGGAGTGAGTGCCAGAGCAGACCAGGCCGAGGACATGTGTGTGTGCGGGTTTTCTGGGAAGGAACTCTGGAATGAAAATGACTGTGGGCTCTGACAGGAGTCTAGGAGGGTCTCGGGTATATAAATGTCGAGGAGATTGGAGAGCCAGAGACTAGGACCCGTGTGAGTCCTCGAGTGACTTGGGCGAGGCGAGGCGGAGAGAGCCAGACCCAGAGCACTGATGATGGGGCGGGTATAGAGGACCATCACTTTCCGCTCGTTCGACGACATTTCCACTCGACTAAAATGGCTCTGGACTGTTTCGCGTGCCAATTTCGCAAAATCTTGCGTTGCGTTAATACACGCCGATATTCTCGTGCATTGCTTTTGTGCAAATTTTGGCATGAATGACCATGCTCTGTTAGACAATGTCAATTGACAATCGGCAGGTCTCAAACATCGTAGGTCTCACTCTAGCTAGAAGCTACAAAGTAGAGGCACACCCAGCGGAACCCATGCCTTTCCTGGCCTGGAGAAAATAGCTGACTCTATTATGGTCAGACCAGGCGCGGCTTCACCCTGGAGAGGGATGCCGTCTCCTGATAAATCTTCCCCGTTTGAAGAACTAGGGTGTGTGTGTGTTCTTGGCCAGGGCTTGAGTGAAGTAAATTGGAAATACCCATCTACGTCGACATGTCTAGTCTGGGGCTTGTCTTTTTCAGAGCCGTTCCTGACTCGCTTGGCCTTATGGGTTTATGTCCTTGTGTTTATGAGCCTGAACTCCGTCTTTCTTAAATTATACGCCGAAGCTCCTCTTCTGCACTCACTCACTACTAGGTAAGGTACTCTCAAAAAGAAGTGCGGGCTCAAAGGAAGGTACGTGTGGTACTTAATGAGCTGGATTTGGATAATGGGGTTCAGCTCGGTGAAGCTCCTTTTGGCTCTCTATTTCCACATACATGGGGCTTTGGCATGGCAGAGGTCCAGTAAGTAACCATAAAATCTGCCTAAAACTCAACCCATGCTCAAAGTCAGTTTTTCAGTTATGATAATATGCTAATGCTGCCAGGGCAGTCAGTCAAGGCAGCCAGGCTCCGCTTCGTCGTTTCGAGATCTTGAGTGCTGAGCATAAAATATGCTACGAAATTTGCATGCACGCTCCTTCTTTTCCTAGGTACCTCCTTTGCTATATCTCGTGAGTAGAGCTGCTAAGCACCTCCGTCGAGAAGGTACACACACCAATCCTATCTACTTAATTAGTCTTCAGCCCCTCCATCCGCCGTAAAATTCCAGGCACTCCGCTATTGTTGTCACTCCCCGTCTCCACTCACTCCTACATTGCTCCCAGTACACAGCGTATTCATGAATAATGCCTAGCTCTGCCTCTTCTGGCTTGGGTCTGAAGCATAGTAGATGAGAGGTACCTCTTTTGAAAGCCGGTTTTAATATATGAGAACAATTCCGACAGCACGAGGCGGACGACGGGCGAGGCGAGCTCGACGACGGGTATTTTGGAAGGAGGCAGACAGGCAAAAACCAGGACAGGGCGGGCTAGAAGCTCCTGAAAATTTAGGAGGTTCCTTCATCATGCTCCTGACACTCACTCCCTGCTCCTCTATCATCTTCCGCCTGGGTATCACGGCTTTTCAAGCTGGTCGTTTTGGCTATGCCAATCTGAGGTTCAGTGTTTGGGCGTAACTACCAAAATGCTAGCGACCCAATTGACCGTGTAGCAATGCCTCAGTATACTTGAGCCTAGGAGAGAGGTCTGGAATGAATAGAGAAGTAGACCTGCCTTTTGTCAAGTGGGCTTGAGAGAACGAGAGAGAGTGCTCGAGGTAGTGGGGCACTCCTTCAGGCTTTTCATGCGGGAGAGACGGGGAAATCTGACAGAATTGCAATATAAAAGAGACGGATGGAGGAGAAGAGGGTGAATCATCCGGGACTCGGCAGGACTCAGAACTCACTCTCATTCGCCTTTCTCCGCATCTCATGAACCCAAACCCAACTTTTCAATTCCAGGCGGAGAAAGTGAGAGATGATGAGGTGTGCTGGGTTGGGGCGGATGGTCAGCCGGAAAATTGGAATATCTAGTCAAGCGTATGAGCAATAGGGTGCGTAGTTTGCTGACTACCGCCGCCACCGTACGTATTATGATTTTTGGTATTCAGAAGCCTGGCTTTCACTTTTGGCAAATCAAATTTAACCGAACAACAATCTCGTACATGAGGCCTTAGCTAGTGTGCTTGCCATGCACCATCCAGTATCAGTCGAAATAATCGCCAGCAAGGCAGCATCTCTCGAATAATCCTACCCAGCCAGTAGCCAGTTTCTCTATTACAGTCGATTACTAAATAACTCAAGAGCTCTAACCTCGAAGCAAGTTGGTTCAACTTAACCTCGTCCTTCGCTGAGCCTGCATAATATATTACATGAAATATTCTCCCTTGCCAGACACTCTATTTGGTAGGTACATTCAGTTCGAGTTTCCAGAGGCTCATGGAGTCCAAGTCCAGGTGGGCGTCACATGATGAGACTGAACTAAGCGAGCTGTTGGACTTGGAGATTCTCTTGTTCCATGTTCCATCGCTGCTGTAGAGCCTGGTTTCGTGAGTTCTATCTGGATTCTCCTGACAAAGCAAGATTCCGAATCGCCTTCTTCCGCGTGTGGCATGAGTAATGGAAGGGTTGGTAATAAAGCCTGACTCTCTCTCTCGCCGTGGCATTCTCTCCTCTTTCATTTAGTCCAATTCCCACGGTACTCCATGAGGCCGGGAAGAGACGCTACCATTCTAGCATGCCAACATCTACCACCCACCGCACTTCCAGGTTCCCTTCATATTGAGTTAGGAAAGAGGCATCTGAGCCCACAAGGCCCTATTCAGTCGGTGGTCCTTCCTCTCACCAACTTTCTCCGGGCTTTCTCCAGTAGTGCGAGGCAGCAAGAGAATTCAAGTTTCAACCTCGGGCTGGAAGTCTCCAACACGAATGTCAAGGGAAAGCGGGTTCTTGGACTTTTGGGCCGGGGTCAAATGCAAGTATCACGTGGTCATAACAGGCGAAACAGGCATTTCGTTAGCTCTAGTACGGCAATTTTCCTGAGCATCTTACGGCTTATGTTTTCTAGGCAGCATTACTGTCCCAAAAATCCTAATCAGAATTGACCATGCGGGCCTAGCCCTCGCCTTGATGATGGTCTGTTTGGTAAAATTAGATAGGACTTCCTCCACGTCTGGAGCAGACACACGAAGAGAAATTCTCATCTCTCCTCTTATCACTTCCCAGCCCTCGCCCAGCATGTCCGCTCTTTTTATTCCCCTCTCCGGCTTCATCTGTGCTGCAAAGAGATAGCAGATACCATGCACGCCATGGCTACCAGACCAGAGCCCAGGTAGATTACATTGCATAACAAGAATACCTCTCCCAGCAGCCAGGGCTAGCTTGTTTTCTGTTCAAGTAGTGTGACTCCGGCTCGTATCATTCCTTGTCCTGTCATGTCAAATTCTTCTCGCAGCTAGCTCAATTTTCATTTCGTTTATGGTAGGTAGTCCTATCCTATATACCGAGCTCATCTTTGCTGAAGCAGAGGTAGCTGCGACTTGTTTGACTTGAGGTATATGTTGAGATGAGCTGAAGGCTAGGGCTTCTTGAAGACGAGCCTTGACTTTATTCATTCTCACTTTAAAAGGCCTATCTGCCTTCCCATCCCAACTGAGGTTAGCAGTTAAGCATTTCAAAACGTGATTTTTTCCTCCTTGGCTTCATTCCATTTGCAGCATGAACAAAAAAAGTGGTTCACATCATATTATGACTTGAGGTGGACCTGACTTGGCCAGACTACGAAAACATGCCTTCATAACCCTTTGTGTTTTCATACATTACGTAAACGTGCACGCATGTATTCGGACGAGGTACCAAAAGAAAGAACCCAAGGCAAATCCAAACCACTCGAGTAGTCTTGAGTTCTGTCTTGAAGTCTTGAAATCTTGACTTGACTAAAAGTAAACCCCCTTGCGTTTCCATGCTCAAGAGCTCAAAGGGAAAAAAAATCAGCCAAAAACCCAAGCTCAAGGTGTTCCCGTCTTCCAAAAAATGTTCTTGTACTTGGGCGATGTCCACGTCATGATGGCCTCGGCTGGAGAGCAGCGAGTGTAAAGAGCTTCCCTCATTGTGTTTTATCTCCAAAAAAAAAGAGCACAGGAAGAAAAAGAAATGATGATGATGATGATCAGGCAAGAAGTGTCTTCTTGGTCCGCTCCATAAGTGCATCTGAAGCCGAGGCTAGGGTCTTAGCTCGCCGAACCAGCGAAGCTCAGGCCAGTCAGGGTCGTTAAGCTTGAGAGATACACTGGCGTGGTATCTGGTCAATTGGGGGGCTGCTGTTTGACCACGCCGGCTTGGGCAGCAGCTAGAAGCGTTAAGGCCTAAGCTACGGCCGATGCCCAAATAACGCAGCACCTCGACCAGTGAGATTCTCGAGCTGCGTTGCCCTGTGACTGTGACAGGACTTCTTCCAGCTTGGGTATTTCTCAGAGATAAGACGCGGAATAGGTGCTCCATCGAGCTCTGCCCTCATCTCCTATTATCAGCTGAACAGTAGAAAAATCTTTGCTCAGACCAGAAGTAGAGCGTGGTAAGCTCTCAAGGCGTCAGATCTCGAACTCTCAAACACTCTCAGCCTTCCACGCTTCTGCTTGTACGAAACAGCGAAACATGTGGTAGTAATATTCTATCTCGTATCCACCCTCGCATCGCTGCTTGGACTCATGTAGTGTAGACTCATTCTATTGTGTGGGCTTTGGAGGAAGTCTGCTCTTCTGAACGTGGAATATTCAGTGGATTGGGGGATCTCGGATCTCTTTGTACTAAAGGGGTACACACGTACATATTTCTCTATTGTTGTACTTATGAAGAAGAGGATCAAATGTTCAGAATCTGGGGACTGGGAACGCACGCACGCAGCGTGCTTTGTGCTGCTGCTCGCTCGGATAGAAGAACCACGCACCTCGCTCTGTTTTGTCGTCTCCATAGTGAATGAGCTGGCCTTGTAAACGCAATACGAAGCCAACCTAATTCAGTATGGATCAGAGTAGCTTTGGCTTTGAAGTACCCAGAAAATACAGTTTGAGGCTTGAGTATTCACATAAGGGACGTCGTCAGTTAGACACAGGGCCCTCGAAGCCAACTTTCTCTTTTGCTTTCTCCGACAAGCCTCGTCTCCAAATGCGGGTGGTAGACCAAGATGAAAAAATATTTTGACTTCGTGATATGAAACGGGATTTCTTTTACTTTACGGGGAGCACACCCCATCACGTCTCATCTTCAGAAAAAAAGGGTGCGGGTGCGAGAGCCAAGAAAAAAATAGAAGAATCACTCGGAATGTCGCTCTCGCCTCTGGTTCCCCTCTCCGCGTCTTGTCTTCTACCTACGCTCATCTCCAGACACCAGTCCTGGGGTTCAGGAAGGAGTGGCAGATGCGGAAAAATCCTAACGAGGCTCTCAGCACATACATAGAGGTTTTCGCTGAAAGAAAAAAAAAAGATCATTACGAAACGTGCACAAAAGTGTGTACGTCTCGAAAGAGGTTCTTGTCATATCATTTGCATTGGATGGATTTTGAGGGTTCCAGTTTCAGAAAATACGATACTCAGGTATGAGGAGAAATAAAAATGCTCGTTCACAGATATTCCGTGACGAGATCATAGCTCTTCCTTCGCAAAAAATACTGATTCTGATATGAGCACCTACCGGAGAGCGTGTATTGTCCTGGTGAGCTGTGAGAATAAGACCTCTCGCCGGCCTTCCATCCCCTTTCACCTTGGAATTACATTATGGACACTGAGGCATGAAACGACAGTTGGAAAAGTGAAAAGATAAGATCTTCCGCCTTCTATCCTCCATCCGGCTCTGCACGAAACCTCCGAAAACTGAGCAGAACCACGACAACACGCGCTATATGCCTTATATCGTAGCTTGGCTGTTGTCAAGATTCCAGGACAGCTTCCCCTGGCCTGGCCTGTCTAGTGTTACCGGAGTGCTGCTGAGACAGTGACGATGACAAGAATCTATCCGATCAGCGGCGTGCCCTGAATTCAGAATTCAGTGTTTCCGCTGTTGATCAGGGGTCTTGATTATTCAAAATAAGCATGCGGTATGTCGTGATCTGTGATCCTGCTCGACCTTAGGTCTGCAGGAAAATGCTAACTCTTTGCCTACGATTTGCCCTAAATACAGAATTTACCGTAGAATCTGCCCTGAAGCCGCCTCCTGCGGTTCCTATAGAAAAGCCTGCACACAGCAGCTCAAGATTTCCACTTCCGCCCAAGAGAACGGGACTCGGAGTAATGTGATGAGTTGAGAGGATTTTTTCTGGAAAAGCGGACTTTTAGTGTGGATTAAGTGTTGAGAAAGACTGGAAGGAACGTGTGATGGTCGATTGGGATCATTCTCGTCTCAAGGCTCTTCTCCCAAGTCCTACAATGCGGACTGATAAGGGAGACGGGCGAGAGAGAGAGAGACGCCTTTCCGTCTCCATCACCTCCACTACTGCTCTCCCGCCCCTGTGTCTCCGCTCTGAACAGCGGACGGAGACAGCACAGATCTAATCCGTACTTACCTCGTGGCACGGCATTATTATCACTCCGCTCCTCAACGACGGAAGGGTATTTTCTAAACTACTTGCTTCAGGAAGGAGGTGCTAACGTAGCGGGAGAAAGGCCTCGGTGAAAGTGGGGCTTTGCTTTCAGGCCGTATCTTGCGTAGGTCCCAATTAAAAGGCCGCAGGCTGTTCTTGATCCCAGGGTATGTTTCGTAAGTTTCGGCTCGAATCGTCCTATGCTTTGGTAGGACTGTAAATTTACCATCGAAGCTGCAATTCGCTCAGAAATGCGATCGCTACGCCGAGTCGTAGAACGCGGTGGTATGCTGGCGCTGGTACCATGTAGCGAGGCGAGAGAGTCGAGGAGAAAGCTGTATGGGCTGAGTTGAGTGGCAGGGGCTCTGAGTTTTCTCCTGCCTTTCCAATTTGAGTGCAGGAGCCGAGGGTCGCCCTGAGTCACTAGGGATTCTCTCATTTTCATTTTCTCCACTTGCTGCCTCTCTGATGATGATATAGGGACCTTGTTCCGACTGGCATGGGCTGAAGGGGGACGCCCTTCTGCCATAGGGTGTGGTTCACAGTCACAAAAGGAGCTGTGTGAGCTCTTTTTTTGTGTGTCTGTGCCTGCCCGTGTCGGAACAAGGCAAGGGAAAGTAGACGCAGAGATGTTCCTGATGTGATAAGGCCCTCCAGACTAAGAAAACCAGCTCCGCTTCTTTTTCGCTCCTATCTCTCTTCAAGTGGATCTCTGTGAAAAGAGCCCCGACGACCCAAAGCCCAGATGGAAGAAGACCCAGAGCATTCATTCATCCATCCAAAATTCAACCTCCTCCGCTCCGCCTCGGCCGCCCCGCATGCATTCTTTCGTGAAGATGAGTCTCAGTCTCGCTCCTATTTATTTCTTTTTACAACGGGAGAAAAAAAAAGTCATGGAACGTGAGGCAGATCATGAAAAAAGCGAGGCGTACGAGCAAAGGGACGACGCTGAGGACTTTTCGGGGAGATAATATACCGGGCGTTTTAGCTCAGAGGGGTCTTATGCTACAGACGCGCATATCTTGACCATATTACCCCAAAAAATGCTCTATGCAAAAAAATTTTATTTCAAAATGCGTACAATACTCGAGTTTATCAAGTTGAAGATTTTTTTTTTTAAATCCCTACCCAAAAACCCCGATTTTCTGATTTTGGTTTTCTACCGCCGAAATCAACCAATTTCGTCCAACTTGCCTTGAGACTGGCAACAGGCCAGCAAAGTGAGTAGAAGAGGGCTAGGTAGGTACGATTTTTTTTTCTTGTCTCCCCTCCTGGCTGGCTCAAATGATAATCCCTATCTCATCTATTCGACTACGGAAAAAAGAGGCACCAAAGGCTTTTAGTATCTCCGCTCTCGCTCCGACGAGAGAACTACATTTACTTCCTTCCATCATTTGCAAGCCAGGAGCCCACCTTTATGTAATTCTCCGTGACCAAATGCATTCTGCTAGATAGAAGAGC
>VNWX01001846.1:0-13815 GCA_009869905.1 Ceratophysella communis | reverse complement strand
AAAAAACTATCAAGCACTGGATAAAGACCTCCAGCACGGTCTAGCCCCCGCAGGGTTAGGGAGAGGTGAATTTTTCCTTGCTATGTTTTTACCCCGCTATGTTTTTTCCGCTATGTTTTGTCGCTGCTATGTTATGTGCGCTATGTTTGTTCGCAAATTCATCAGCGGTGACGTGATACCGGGCCTAGGAATTCGGTGGTGTAAGGAGCTGTGATAGCCTTTGCCTTTAGCTTAAATAATCAATTTCATAATTTAAAAACACAAATATTACATTATACTGCAGCAAAATGGAAAATGAATAAGGTCAAAGCTCTTCAAATGACCTGAATGATCTTCGACTTTGCTTTGAATTGAAGAAACGGTGAATGAATATGAATTTTTTTTACAACCGCTCCTAAAGGTGAGCCCATCAAAATGAGACAATATGCTTCTTGGTTAAGAGAAAACTGAGAAGGACCACAAGTAGGTGGACCAAGTAAGTTAATGTAACATAAAATTATTCACGGTTGTCCGTTTGTTGCTCCAACATGACTACTGACAATGGCCAATGAACGCTATTCAGAGAGAACTTTGTTTTGTTGTGTTTTAGGTAGCAGTAGTAGGAAACCAAACTGTGAACATAGCAAAGGCTCTGCCCTGTGCAGCATAAGCTTTGCAAATCGGAATTTAATCATAAATATCTCAACTGTCATGTTGTCCTTTACAGAAGGAAGCGTGGGCTTTAGAAGAACCAACTTATCATTGTACAGAGAAATGTCATTTTCCCAAGATGTTAAATCAAATCAGGACGCTGTATATCGTATAGTTCAAATAGTGCATTCCTTCACTGCTAGTTTTTTAATCAGAGATTATACTCGCACTCGCACGTAATACGTGGGACGAAAATCTTGTGAGCACAATATCCCGCAAATTGCAAGAAGGAGAGCAAAAACGCAGCTGGCTTGATCGATGGGAATGTTACTGTTACGACTCGATCAACTCTTGACAGCTTCGAATCAGCTAGTTAATTCCAACTTTTTTAAGCTTAACTAATACGAAATTCACTGCCTTCGCTACCTTGAATTAAGATTAAAAACGGTAATTGTCCATCGCCACAAAAAACCAGGTTGCGGAATAAACTTAAACTATAAAATAATATATGGCGGCAGCCTTAACCTTTCATTTAGTGTTATATTAATCAAGTATTCGCAAACAAAGCGTCGGGCGAAAGAGACTTATCAGCTAGCATTTATTGCCTTAAAAATAGCTATTTCAAAAATTAAACGTAAACAATGGGAAAGACCTAGCTCACGAAACGCAAACTGTGGTAGCATTCCAGCCGGAAAACTATTGGCAGATAAAGCTGAAATATAGAAAACAAGCCAATTTTTTTCTGGTTTCCGATTTCGCACAAGCCATTTCATGCTGAATCGAAATATGCACGTGCAAGAATTGTTAAGAATTTTGCATTTTTTTCTTTGAAAACCTTGACAGTGATATATATGGCGGCGCTGAAATCAATAAAGAAAAAAGTGACATTGAATAAAAGCTAAGACGAAGAAGAAGTGAAGAAGAGGGTGAGAAGTAAAAATTCTGATTTCGTTTTTGTTCAAATAATTGTTATGACTCTGAGAGATTATAACTCGTCTCGTCGTTCCAACGAGGAGCAAAAGTCCGAAGTCTTTGTGGTTGAGGATGAGACGGCATGAGAACTTGAATTTTTTGTGCTCATCTTCCAGATTGCATTTATGAATGAAATGACCATTCATATATCACCAAAGTATGTGTCCGCCGTTTATATAATCACGTCACGATTCAAAATTCAAAATACTTTATTCATGTCTAGCAGGGAAGGAGCAAGATCAAAAAATTACAGTTTTTTATATGACTCACTCTCATTGAGGCGCTAGAATTCAGACAGAAGGCTTCACATTTTCTCTCAATGAGCTCAACTAAAGCTCTAAATTAACAGTCAAAAGATGCCGAAAAAGAAAATGAGCTTAAAAATATAAATAATGAATTTTTCAGTGCGTATTTGAATGGTTTAGAGAGTTCAAAGCTCCGATCCCGAAACGCTACAACGACGAAAATGCTTCCAAGAGCGCTAGGCCACAATCATTAGCAAAGGAATGCCAAACTTTTCAAAGTTTTTGTAGTTGCCTAAATTCCGAAGATAATTTTGACCTTCTTGAATTCGGCCAAAACACTTTTGCATGCCAAGCTAGATACTCCAAATCTCCTCCCAACCCAAGATTCTATGCATAATATAATATAGCTCGTCTGCAGAGTAGACCCTGATCATAGAGGTCTAAAATTAGTCCATAAATTCTATAAACTCGTCTATAAAAAAAATAACGCCTACATACATGCTATAAAATCGGAATTGGTATGGCTTACGTGACAAAATGTTATATTTTCGACTTTGCGATAAAGGAACAACAGTGAAATGCTTGCGACAGCAATCCGTATAATTGCTCAACACCAACCCAACAAACACCTCTGAAAATAATTGCATCCGACTGGTTCCAGTAATACAGTAATTAGGATGCCAGATTTCAATTTAATGTACCATGAACACAACCTTCATTATATGAACGTGGTAAAAATGCAATTTGCGTAGCTTGGAGTCTAAAATGCCGTCTGCTCAATTTCGTGTGCAATTTTGTAAATTCGCCTAAAACAAAAGGAACTGATGATGATGGGCACTATGGACAACAGCACATGCCATGAAGAGTGAGGTTTAACAAAAATATTTCACAGGAGACGAAGCATGACAACAATGAGAAATAAAATTAGGAGAAAAAAATGTCTCAAAGCCATAAAGTTTTGCGGAGAGCAGAAAAAAATTGGTAAGCTATTTCCAGCCTGTGTTCCTCCTCTTATGTCATGTTCTCTTCCTATTGTTTAAATCTGTAGTCTAAAAACAAAAAAAGAAGCCCTATGCTCATCTAGTTCTCCCTTTACTTCCACTTCAATGATCACAGTGCAGTCAACCGTGATCCGTGATGAAATTTTTTATAAAAAACCAATTTGAAGCACTTGGCCCGGCTATCAAACTGAGGAGAGCATGAATTTGATACACCTCCCCATACATTTACATAGAGGAATGCAGAAATCTCCTCCTTAACATTCCACAATGCACCTCCAGCTAGGATTTTATTCGGAATTCATGTCCAGCTCGCATACCAACACTTTCATGGCACGAAATGCTAATCCGATCATTTCCAATTTTAAATCCTCCGACACAGCTTTTAAGACTTACAGTAGACGATACATGGGAAACAAGCCTAATCCATTTGTAAGCATTTGCCACCTATTCAGTGTCAAGATTACAAGCAGTGGTCTCGGAAGATGACAATGATAATGACAAAATTTCATGTTCTTGACAAGGCTAATGTGCTATTTAATTCATACGTTACTACACAGTCTTAGAACCCAACAATGAGCGCTTAATCAGAATAGTTGCACAAAATCTGCAGGTGCGTGTATTTGCTAAATTAAGTTGAACTTCCCAGGAGGGTTTCCTTGTAGGTGAATTTAGTTTGATTAATTGGTTGCAAGATGCAATTTGAGCAGCAATCATTTCAAGTACCATGAACATGGGCAGCGACGTGGTCATGGGGCTAAAAAATGACTTTCATTCACACTCTATTGAACGGGAGAACAATGAGGGTGATTCCGTGGTACAAAAAATTGAGGTAATGAAAAATTTAATCATTTCATTCTGTACAAAATTTTCCATTCGCTTGTCTCCAAAGTTCAAAACTAGGAGCTAGAGGAGAAATGGTCATTTGAGACCAATGTCAATTTGTCAATTAGGAAGCACACAGCAGCACACATTAGATTTTACTAGTTTGAAAACCTCGCCGAAACTCATTTGCTTTGTAACCTTCATGCTCGAGCAATTATTCCGAATTTATTATGCACTGTGGCCGGAAACAAAGTCGATTAGAAACGAATTCAGTGGCTTGGTGTTGGGTTGTACCTGACGTCCTGATTTAATAGTGTAGATCAATTCAAACCGTCTAGCACCGTGAATAATATGAAGCTCCTATGTACAATACACAGAGCAGTAGCATCACCAATCAAGTCATGCATCTCATTGCCTCTTTGGGGTAATTATAATTGTGTTGAGTATTGAGCCTTACCCATTTTTGTCTCGAACCTGCCACCAGAATTCTTGAGAATCATCCAAAATTTCATATTCCTCACTCTGTGAATCAATAAATACCAAGGAGAAACATTAGTACTTCCTAAAATAAAGATCAGCACATGGCTTGATTGCAATTTACGTCTTCATTACAGCTCATTTCAGTTATGCACACCTCACACAACTCTGCATTTATGTACTAAGAACCGGAGTTTCATAATGAGTTCCTTATGATCTCCACGTAATTATTTACGACAATGTTCTTTTGCACAGTGCGTACAAAATATGTAACAGGAGCAGTACAGGAACATACGTATTTCATATGTAATACGGTGAACTCAACTCAAAAATATATAAAAAGTGCCAACGGATTTGTGTTTGGATATGTTAAGCAATCAAATCAGAAACAGACGTTTGTAGCATTAAACCAAGGTGAACACACGCATTAAAACGTAATGGCTTGGTGTAAACTGTAGAAACATTAATAACCTAAGGTTGGGATTAGCAAACATTAAAGCAGCTACGAGCGTCAGCTTGGTTTATTCATAAAGATTTGACAAATCATATTACAAGATGACGAAGTAGTACTTAAAGTCAAAAAACTCATCTTCACTTCCTTTTTTAGAAATTGCAAAAACTGGGAGTGGAAGTTAGAGGTAACGCCCCGAATTCACATGAACCTAGAGCTGGATTCATAATTTTCTGAATTGCTCAAAAGCAATTGTACCTCATCCTGGCGCCTAAACATCAACATCAACAATATAGACACTGTCTTAAATAATACTATTTTTTAATTTAATATACAATTCAACTATTCTCACATTCGTATTCACAGTTACATTGACAACCTAACATTAAATACTAAAATTGGAGGCTATATTGCATACAATTTTCAGTATCGCACATTACGTGCTTTAGCAGCTTGAAAGTATAGTTATAACCTTCCAAATCTCGCATTTAAATCTCAATGCGGTTTACCACAAAAACCAATAATCGTAAATCACAGTATCGCAAAACTACCTACCTACTCGTTTCGTAGTTTTTTCAATTGCCAATAACTATGCAGCTTATTCCAATACAAACGACCAAGACCTTTAATTTCAGTTAGATTGTTACGCACGACAAGTTCTGAAGGAGATATGAAAAGGAATTGAATCTTGTTGGTGGCTATAATTTGAGATGCAACCTGCTCCAGCATCGAGAGGAACCGACAAATGTTTTTTTTAAGATTAAGGCTGTTACGCTTACGCGACTCACAGTCGTTAAATTCTAGCCCCTATTAAATACTTTGTATTAATGAAATTACTGTGAGGAGAGAAAAGCAGTAAGCTTCTCAAAATAATACTCAAAGCCATGTGAAATTCGATTTACTCAAATAGTCTAAATAAATTAAATTCTCATACAAATTGCAAAACAAAATAAGGAATCCTAGCAATTAGCTAATTGTTTAATTTTCCCAAACAATCAGAAGAATGTCTGTCAGTTCCCACATCAGCTTTTCTCAAATCGCATACAAGCAGAATTCTGGGAGTGAAATAAGAAAATTAACTCGTAATTAGAGATGATAAGAATTAGAGCAAACGTTTTGTATTCCAAACGGAGATTTTCTGAAAATTTAAGGCACTACAAGTTACTTTTTTAAATTGAGTAACAAGTACAATTAAAAACGACCGTTCAACTCTGCAGGTCTTCATTGAACTTTTCAGGCACACCTACTGTAATTGCATTGTAATTTTTGGAAAAAAGACAAAGCATGACAACGGGATCACTGGCATCGCATACAGAATAAAGCTGAGCAAACTGAAGTGAGCCACTTTACTGTTTGCTGACATGACAAAGAATAATGCTCAAAACTCTCGATTTCTTAGGTTCTCTGAAGCGAAGTAAGAAGAAATAGCGCACAGAACTCATAACAATTAGGTCACATCATGATTAGTTCTGATGACAATTACATGCTTGAATCCTTGTTTACTTTCTGTTACATAAAACACTTCATCAATGCATAATACTCTCGTGTAGGACTGGTGTCAAAAAGAACTTTCATTTTATGTTCAAATAGTTTACATTGTTATCCAGGTGTGTAACACGCCGTATAAGCCTAGCTCTAAACAGCAGCAGTAACTAGCAGTAGTCAGTACAACAGGTATAAAACCCACGGCTGCAGCAAGTACAGCATTAATGTTATTCCACAGATTCATTTAAATAAAAAATGTCATATGGTAATCAGTAGCGCAAATGTAAAGCACGCCCATCATCCCGACAATACAGATATAATCAAAATATGCCTTGTATTTAGACTAATATTTTGGTAAACATTAGTTACAAGAAAGAAAAATCACATATATTACGCTTCTCCAATAAATGATGAGTAGTTCTGTGTAAATTAGCTGTGAAACCGAATGTGAGAAATTTGACAACAAATCATAAGAAAATGTTTGTGATAATTTACTGAGAAATTCTTCTAGGCAAGGGCGTAATTTGTATTTTAGGGAGCTAACTTAAAACCCGATTAGCTATACGTGATGATTCGTGGAGTGGGTACTCCTTGGTCTCTGTTCGTTTTGGTGTATGAGCTTTTCCCAGACCGACATGGAAATTAGAAATTATTCTTTAACAAAATACCAACCGCAGGGGCCATTAGTGTAACATTGTAAATTGTAGCCAGTAAAATCAAGAACATACATGGTCGTTGGTCGTCTAAGGTTATGGCTAAGTCCTGTGAGGGTGAATCAAATACATTGTCTAGGATCACTCAAGTCAGAACAAGCATCTTTGGAAGTAGAGAGACAGACCAAAAAGAAACAGCTCACGTCGCTTCCGTTCTAACCGCAAGTAATTTGTGGTTACTCAAGGAGCTTCATAGTTCACATAAACCAAACCGTAGGAGATCTCTTTACCCTCCTGTTTGAAAGAACCTGAACAACGCTTGTATTGATCCCATGGGAAAGAAGAAACTAACGGAAGAGCCACGTTATGCTTGCCAAATTAGTCTAATCTTAAGTGATCGAGGCATCGCAATGTAAAAAGTCTTCTCCGATGCTAATGCAGGAATATTTCATGTTAGTCTGATCTGGCATGAGAAAGAAGGAAAAGTTTTCAGAAAACGAATCCAACTACAGTTTTAACAGAGAGCCGAAGTTGATATTCCTTCTAATGGCTTGAAAAATGCGCCAATACGCTAACATGACAACATCACTTAAATCAATCACTTAGAATTTTTCGTGCACTGGTTCTAAAAAGTACTTGCGTACTACTACGGTGGGTATCACATAAGCAGCACATATTAATCATGGGAATAGAGTCACAGCTATTTTCAAGGGTACCTACTGGTACAGCACGAATTCAGCTCCTCTTCGTCTCTAATACAGAATGTGCTATGCATACAATTTTACAATAGTTGTTGTCCTATTCGCCTCCATATGAAATGACATAGCAGAAAAGAAGAAGCCTTCCAATACCAATAGCTTAGCATACGCAGTAAATTATTGTCTCTGCCCTACCTTTGAATTCAAAGGGCGAAGTTCTTTCCGACCCGGATAGTGGCAACAATCGAAACACAAATACCTACGCGTACAGTACTTTTGCAGGAGATGAATACTCGAAGTAATTGCATTTGATATTCAAAAGTTCCAAGATAAGAACACAGAGGACAGAGGAAAGAATCGGAAAGAACGAAGTAATGAAAGCTTATTAGTATGAATCATTTCTTTAAACAGTTGAACCACAGGTTAAAATAATAAACAAACTCGGTACAGTGTGCTAAGAATTACACCGCGACGTTTACGAGCGTTATAGAACATTTTGAGCAAGGATTAATGATCGTTAAATCGAATTTAAATTAAGTTGCAGAGGTACTAGTTCGTTGACAAAAAAGTCGAATGACAAAATTAATTCCAAATGAAAAATGAGTAAGCTAAAAATTGTCTCCTATTAGCATTTGCGTTGACATGATATATACTAACCTTTTCTAAGGAGAGGTCACCGGATTCAATGGCTTTGAAGGGGTAGAGGGCCACCACCACACGCCTACTTGACTTGTCCTACAAAACAAAGAAACAAAACATTATTATATTAAATACTTAATGCAGAAGGGGCATGTCATGTTTTCAACTCAACTACAGACTACAGCACACCCTCCTACTTAAATAAATGCTATTATTAAGATTAGTGAGTTCGAACGCCATGCTCAATGAATACGTTATTTACTTGTTCACAGGTGGGGAAATCCCAGAAGGTTAAAATAAAATTAAACTCTGATTTTTGTTTGCACAAAACTGGGAATCGGGGACATCATTTGATGTTGATGAGGATAAAACTGTTGTGCTAAGGCAGGGCTACGGGATGAGACAATCGTCAGATGGGTTTAGAAATTGCACAGCCTACATGGTAAGGTATTGGTAAGGTATTGTAATGTATAGCTTGCAATAATCTACTGGTATTGGCATACGTACTGCAAAATTTTAGATTAACATTAAGGTTTTTCGGATATTTACCTGGCAATTTCGCTTTCGCATATTGCCAACTTTTCTGGCCTCATCTATATACATTTCATATTCTACTAATAAGCTGCTAACCAAATATCAAATCTATTTGAGAGTTGTTACAGATTTGTATTTTTGAGCTTTGGAATAGGAACCATTTCAAAATACAGTGAAAATAAACTTCTGCTTGCAAACAACTTACGAGGACAATAATAGTGATTCAACTGGTACCAAACAATATTCCCAGGAATTTATTAGCTGACATTATGAGACCTCGCGTCACCTATTAACATGTGTGATCGTCACACTGACGAATGAGATGAGGCGAACTAAAGCAGTGCATTTAGTTAAATAATAGTAGAAATCACGTTTCGAATATAATAGTCTACCGTAAAACCCGAGCATTCACATAATAGCAAGTGTATATTTTACAATAACACCTGAAATTAAACAAGCTGCAGCTATGTCATAAATATTTCCCTTTCGCCAATAGTCAATACCAGACCAGATACGGGCTTCCCTAATGCTTCACGATTACGACTGATCCCGAGTTACCAAGAATAACATTTTTAACTAACGTAGCTCAATTCTGATATCTTATTGTTCGTCTCGCTCGACATGGATACTAGACTACGGGTAAAAATCTTACATATGCTGGAAGCAGAGCGTCAGAAATATAAACTTACCCTTGCCTTCAACGGAGTTCCCGGACTTCCACCGGCCACGGCTACCTCCGGAGAGCCTGTAATGCAGACAAAACAAAACAAAATTAGATTTTTCTATTGAAAATCATGGCGAAAAATAAGACTAAATACGAATAGCGCAAGAAAAGTCCCCAATCCCACGTGTTAAGTCATAAACTTTGTGAAAGCGCGCCGCAAAACTAATTGGCAATTGATATAAAATTCAGGACGTGTTAGGCAGTTTATTATTGCCAATAAAAATATTCCATACTTGGAACACCAGTATTCTTTTAAGAACCGTAGTTCTCACCTGTTTAACAACGAATATTTAACTACTTAATTGCTCAAATCGTGGGACAGACAGCCCAGACGATAACGGAATGAACTTGAATAGTCCCTGACTGACTAATCAATTGCTTACTAAATACGGAAGGGAAAGCAAGATGTCCTCATGTACAAAGGCTGACTAGCTGAATATCGTAGCCCATAATTTACATTAAGAAAATTCCGCTTTCATCTTACTGCAGTGCAGACCAACTTCTTTGGAATTCATAAGTGCTCAATTACTCAAGTAAATCTGACGCTTTTCTTAGCTCTCAATCCTCAATTACACTCATAAGGAATTGCGCCCGGCAAGCAAGTGAAGACGTCTGCTAAGTCATCCGAGTCTCTCAGGATAATTATGAAATGCAATTGGGCTCAACAGAGCATCAACACCAAGCAGGAAATATAATTTGTACAATTTGGGAAGCGTAGTTAATATTATTAGTTCCCCATTTATCACTCTGTGAATCTGTGATGTCAAAATCCATATGGCCCAAGGCTTAGGACTTGTAACAAGAACAAGGCAGTCCATCTATTCGCTACCTTTACAAGTATTTAAATGATGCAGAACGTGCTTGCACAACAGAACGGAAGAAAAGACACGCGAATTAAAATTTACAATCATTCTGAAACTGCATTCTCACACTTCCAGTCTTATTGAAATCATTTAATTAATACCCTAAAATTGGAATCATTGCTTTCGCTAAGGATAAGCTGCAGCTTGCCATTTCTATTTCTGCACATTTGCAGATCTATTCTTGGAGTAGGGCTGTAAGCAATACTAATGCTGTAGAGTAGAGAGAAATTTCAAGTCGAGCTTTACAATTTCGGCATGGAATTATGGAACTGAGCACTGAAGAAGTGCAAATACGAGACTAGTTCAGACTTACCATAACTGTGAATTAATTGCCTGTTAGTAAGATTTCGCAAAGGAGAACCCGATTTAACTCTCCCCTCTTGCGTATTGTTGTTATTGTGACAAGTACTGGAACTACTTCCACTGCTACTCGTGCTTCCAGAACTACTACTTCCTGCACTTTGATTCAGTTTTGAAGATCCAAATATTGGATGCTTTCGACTAAAAATCCCAACATTTTGCCAAAATTTATTAAAAACCATGATTCCGCCGCACTGTTACACTTTTGCCTCTTTAAATAACCACTACCAAGTCCAACTGCCAATATGCTGACATTCCCTACGCTGTAGAAGAACAGTTTTGCGACTACTTATCAAAGTAATTTATCTCGTTAATTAGTGTCCAATGTCAAGGCAAGAGACTGTTCGGGCTTTCTGGTCACCAATGCGGTTAATTGTACGAGCTCTCCGTGAACAAATTTGTCAAGCAAATATAATTGCACAGGCGGACGAGCTAAAACTGATATCTTCACAGGAGAGCGTCAACAAATCGACTAATCTCTGGAGTGGAGATTTCACTCTCGTCACCAAATAACCTGTTGCTTGGTTCCCATTGCCAGGGCTCTCATCATGATCATGATGATCAGGGCTCAGCAGCATCTGTGCCTGGTTAGATCTCACATGTGCTGAGCGTATTACGTGAACGCCTGCCTCTGCTTCACCTGTAGCATCAGCATCAGCTACACCAAAAAATGAGATGATTACACCTTCAAGGTTCTCAATTTTTTAAGTCTCACTCCTTCAAACGTTTTTCTCTATCTTCAACGCTCAATCTATCAATTGTATCCATATGAAAAAAGTGTTGGTCTGCCTCAAGGCAGGCCGAGTCTCCACGTTTTGCCTTCCAAGACTTCTGCTCCGAGCCTCAAGTAAAAAACAAATCAGCCCTTAGAGTTCAAACTTTACGCGTGTACTGGAAAACAACAAATGATAATAATAACCGAATCCAACGAAGAAAGGCAGAAGAGCAGAAACAGGAACCCGCAGGTTTTCTTCGAGCTCAAACAACTGAAAAGCCCTGCATAATATATTATGTAATCACAATCCCTAGATTTCCAGGGCTCTTCTTCATTAAAAAAAATCCAGGGTCTCTGCTCTAGCTCAACATGCAAAACTTGTCCCTGACATTTTTTTATTTGTCCAGTGAGTTACCAGTTACCCGCTGACTTTGCCTTTCAAGAGAAAAAATCTTATGAACATAATAACTTCAGCTGAAGGTTACTTAGTTAAACAAGCAAAGCTACATATATTTAGACTTCTCGCTACGCACTTAATTGACACAGTTCAAGTACGACGGTTGCAACCGATTAGTTTAAAGGATATACAATAATGCCGATTGCCACAAGCATAATTGCATGTAATACCAGACACCAAAGGCTTGGTACGAAATACGCGCTATTGAGCTCCAGCCTTCATCTTCAAAAACAACCGTAATGACATTTAAGTTACTCATTCGTAAAAGTAGGGTTTGTTCATATTCCGCATACGTGATTTGACTCCAATACGATTTTCCGACAAAATTGGTGATACAGGTTCAAGATTATTTCCCATCTATATTCAACCTTGGAGAGGAAATGCGATTTACTCTTCTATAAAATAGGTATAGTATCATTATAGTTTCAAACAGCGACTTTAGCATGTAAGAATAATTCTGAAATAAACCGTTCGGCACTGCCGTACCTAGTACTTCATAGGTCACATAATAAGATAGCAATTACATCATTACAGTTTGTGGAGTTTAGGTGAAGAAATTGCATGACACTGGGTGACAGCCTGAGACAGAGACATACCTACTCAAAATCTTTAATTTTTCTATCAAGTTTTTAGCAAAATATAAACACTATTGACGGTACGAAATCGAGCTAAAGATTGAATTAATAAAAGCGCTGTCTGCCGAGGTTATATAAGTGAGTTGCTGTAGCCTAGTCCCAGTAGGTTTACTGAGCTCTATTGTAAAAGCCCTTAACATCCTTAAATCTGTAAATGCTGCCTGTTTGATTTAATCTTAAAGTAATTATTTTGAATTTTAAATATCATGAGGAGCCACTATAGTATTTGTGCCAATACGAGAACTATCATAATATCCAAGTAAGCGGTTTACCTACGACAATCAACAGTATTAAAATAAAATTTCCCGACTAAGCACACAGTCTCTGGGCTGCACATACTTGTATGAAGTAAGCCCTATAACAATTACTCGTATTGACACTTGACACCTGTCGCCTGACTTGAGTCATGCCAGTAAATTGCATAATTCCTCGTCTTACAATTAGTTCCAAACACACTCTCAGATCAGAAATCCGAGCCCAATCAAGTCAGTAACTCGTATGCTTATGCCATACTAGCATCTATCGACAATATACAATAGTAGAATCGGAGTGTGAGAGTATTTATGTTGTAGTACAAAAATATTCATAATTGGACATGTTCCATTGTGTATGTTCACGCTCTAAATTGAGCTTTTAAAATCCCGTCACTATATTTAGGCATCTATCTAGCATCCCTCAAGTAGTCAGCTTGTACTATTTTGTATTTATGACTTTGAGATTTGAGATGACGACGATCAATGCCTTTCTCACTCACTCATGTAAGTTCATATTTAGTGACCACATCCCAGCATTTGACAATCGAAGTCTTTGCCCTAAACCGGAGTCTTGAATAATGACTCAATCATTGGCTAATCAAAGGTTTAATACCTAGTCTACTTTAGATCAATCAGTCCCCGGTCCTGAATTGGAATATAAACTTTAAATAGCATGTGCACCCTTTATATCAGCCTGCTCATCTGCACTATGATATCTCGTGATGTTAAGCATGCAGATTACAACTTTACATGCATGAAATTATAACACTTGACATGCCTACAAATAAAAAATCGCTTTTAAAAACCTTTCGATTTTAAAGAATTGACGTGATGCCAGATTGCGTCACAGCTTATCAAAAATTGGTTGAAACATTGCTAATTTATTTATCACTTCAGTAAAGCTTACAGTGGATCTCAGACTCAGAACAGGATAAGTTAGAGTAAATACTCGTTGATCTGACCCCTACCATCACTCACACTGATGTGTGTCTTGAACAGGTTTTAATTCTCTGAATTTATGCATAGGTAATACTTTGCCCAATGCAAGCCCACCGCGTATAAATATAAATAGTAACAATTTGGATAAATTAAAAACAATCATTTCTGGGATCAGACAGATTTACCGTTCTGCAATCCAGTAATACACAATTAATTAACAATTTCGATGTTTCTTTACATTAACGAGGAAAAAATAAAAAA